>JAOVYW010058837.1:8470-22668 GCA_025775045.1 Hiodon tergisus | reverse complement strand
CCATGCCTTTATGGACCTTGCTTTGTGCACTGGGGCACAGTCATGCTGGAACAGAAAAGGGCCTTCCCCAAACTGTTGTGTATATATATAAAATTTAAAATCCCCAAGATATCTTTTTTTTTCCAACCAGAAATAAATTCTTTATAAATATTTTTTATATACTGGTACGCCTACATTTTTTTCCCCCGGGTTTTTAAAATTTTAAATATAAAAACGTATTGGAAGGCTTTCGTTTAATTTTTTCACTAGTCCACTATGAAATGGTGTTTAGGGGAGAAAAAACCTTCAGGCAAATATGGTAATTATAATACTAACTAAGTCATAATTCAGTAGCCATATAGTAATTATGATGCTGTTTAGAGGATGAAGATGAGGATGGTGAAGAAGTCGATTTTGCCTTGATCCTGAAGGCTCACCGGTTCAAGGGCAGTTGCCAGGGACAATGATTTGCTATTGACGTTAACAAAACGTTATATTTCAGTTAGTCACCTTTTATTCTCTACAAAGCCTTGCTGGGGCATTCATCCCTGAAGAGGTCCCCAAGGCCAGCTTTCTCCTATGCCTCTCCCTCTCCCTCTCCCTCTCTCTCTTCTTCACTCATCTTGGCCAGAGCCTTTAGCCCTTTCAGACCGCCGTCAGTATTACACAGTCAGCTTAGAAGCAGAATGCCAGTGTAAAAGTGGTGACAGGCCAATTATTTACCAATTATTGGATTGTATTCTTATTTATCTGAAGGGACGTACTGGGTGGGGTATTTTTCCCTGCAATTGTTTTGCTGTGTCAGCCGGGAGTCGGGCTGTACACAGAGCAGTGGACACAACATGAATATCAGTGGCGTTACCTGAGAGAAGAGTATTTTTCATTCAAAGTCTGGATAAATCGGTGTAGCTGGTCCATCAGCAGCAGGAAGTGATTGGCTGAATGTCACCTATTTGAATGAATCGGGAAAAGGGATCAGAACTGGGAAATTCTTCCTCTTCACATTATTTTTCTCTCTGTTCCTCAGGTGAGAACAGGTGCGGTTATTGCTCCTGCGCCCTCTCTACGTACCCCACCTGCCCCCCGGCCTTCCGGCTGCCCTGCGGACACCTGGTCTGCCGCCCCTGCCTGTCCCTTAGGGGCCAGCTCAGGCCACCGGGGCCCCCTCTGTCTTGTCCTATCTGTCAAACCCAGGCCCTGCCCAGCGCCATAACACGTGTGCACTACTGAACACAAGTGTGTGAGCATATATATGTGTAAAAATCAATTGAATAAAAACTGTTGCAAATGGTTCCTTGTCAATTTAAAAAAGTACTGTTGCTAAGGGTGCCATATCGTATAAATTTTCATTAATTGATTGATTGCTTACCTGGACCTTTTGATGAAGCAACGGTGTGCAGTGGTTACGTATGGATTTAGTGACCTTATTTTTGGATAAAATGTTCTTCTTCAAACCCACCCTTGGCTGGACTGCTCAGCTTTCAACCAGCAGCCTTTGTGGTGAATGGCATTGAGCAGAGGGAGTAGGAGGGTGGGGGCCCATCTGTGTGTCCACCCCCCCCCACACACACACACACACACGGACGCCCAGCACCATGACCCAAGCCTGCAGAAGGAGAAGAGCATGACCATCTGTACCTGCGGTACCCGCACACTGTGTGTGCGGAGGGGAGAGGGCTCTGGGCTGGCAGGGGAAGGCTTTGCCAGTGAGGAACGTCTGTTTTGAAGTTCTGAAGTTCAGGAGGTGAGAGAAAGGTCTCCTCATCTAGGGGGAGTGTGTGTCAACTGTTGGCTTTCGACTCAACGTCGTGGGACTACACATGGGTGTGAGTGCTGGTCCAATCGGAGAACTGCAGTCTGAGAACTACAATCGGGGAACTTTCCACCTACATTCTCAGCCGACCACTTGTCTAGTATAGCTAGTTTCTTTGGACCCATTTTTTGACAAATTAATTGAGATACTTTTTCTTTATTTTTTGTATCCTGTCTTAGATGTTGCGTCCAGTCGGTGTACACAGTTGTGCAGTTTTTCGTTTATTTAACACAGTATTGGGTCAATTCGCTTCTTAATGCCTTCAGAATAAGGACAACCTTGAACCTGGTGCTCGGAGTTCAGCTTGAAATAGAGAGGCATACCCTGTTTCACTTGAACTCGTGCTCTAGTTCAGCATGGTCTAGCTTTGCAATGCATGACGGACGCTATGGTTGGGTGAAGTAAAATCTCAGTAAAAGTGGCTAAAAGTGGCAAGTAAAAAACCTATACCCCTAAACTATGAAGTAACCCTTCTCCAACTGTGTGTGAGTGTTAATTGTACTGATTACATTATTATAGTAGCTGTGTAGTTTTAACTGGCTATCTATTAAAATGTTTTATTGTGAAATTTTCAAAGGGCTGCGTAGTTTTGGAAATTCCCCAAAAAACCTTAAAAACACCCCTTGTGTTAATATTGGCAGTGTGTCCATTTAATAAGAGCAAAATTGATTTGGTTAATTTCTGTAAGTCACAACGGGGTCATTTTCAACCAGTCTCCAGGGTTTGTTCTCACTAGGCACAACATTACTTTAATTTACTTCATATTTTGCGACAAATTCAGCTCTAACCGTTATCGCGTAAAGTAAGAGTAGCGTATGCTCGAGATGACTCGAAGATTAAACGGTCTTGGGTTGACTGATGGTGAAAACTTTCTCCTGCTTCCTTCGATCTCACTGTAGACATGTTACCATGGTATCAAGAGGACTGTCGAGCGTCAAGGCTGCATTCTCTCGTAGCGCCTCAGTAACGTGCGGTGAAATCTTGTCATGGGTAGGCAGTGACCTATCAATGTGCCACATATGTCTGCGTTCAGTTAATGTAGCAGCCCAAGTTCATATCAGGCATCATTACTGCCTAGGGCTTACAGCAAAGTCGGTCATATGTATATATGAGGCTAATGCACAATCAAATCTAATTAATGGAATCTATCTTATGACTTATACAACAAACAAACCTTTGTGTCGGAACACAGTGTAAGAGAGAAGGGGGGACCTTGGTGTCAGCGAACCGACAAGTAAGACAGCTTATTCTCTCCTATAAAATGCGCAAACGCACACAGACATGCCACACACACTGAGGGTCTGGTGACGGCACCCCAGGATTTGAAACAAGTCAGAAAATGTTGTGTCTGCAGCACAGCTTTGAAGTACAACGCAGCGTATTCGCTCCTACAAAATACGCCAAAGGCGCACAGACCGACACGCAATGAGCGTCTGGTGACGGCGCACCAGGCTAAAAAAGAGAAAACAAACTCGGTATCAGCACAGCTTCAAACTACAAAACAGCTTATTAGCTTATGGTTTCCCGTTAGAGACCACAGCGCTTTTTTCTTCATAAGATATTGTTGATAATCGTTTTAAGCATTGGATATCCACGCTGAGAACCGCTGAGCTATCTGCACCGCGCAGTTCGCTAACGCTAGCCGCTTGGTGCTACCAAGAAGCGTGGAGCGAGTGAGAGGGAGTGGCTATCACGTGACACGAGGCACTGTCGGTCTCTGCCTCAACGTTGATAATTCAATGCCTACCCTGACCGCACAACACTGTAGCGCTTAGAATCAGAAGACTGGTTGATGAATATCCGAATACAATGCATGCAGCCGTTTAAACCTGAAATACTATCTGGTTTTCACTTCGTGGTTGTTGAATGTAGACCTAAAGCCGGAACACAAATTTAGTGTTGACAGCTTTGTCAAAAAGAATTAAGATTAAATAATCTCTATCTCCTCAACAGTAAACCTATAACAAGGATCCAGAGATTGCATTATTAATTTAGCTTGGCTGAATATCTAGGTAAATACAGGCATGCTCGTTAAAAAAACAACAAGACACGTTATATTTAAATCAGCACCATTACTGTGTTTTACCATAGTGTTTTACAAAAAAATTCCGTCAGTATTTTAGAAAGTGGACGCTCGCCGTCCCTCGTGTAATTTTGTGTCTTAGAATACTGACTTTCAGTTGCGAAGCTAATTTTCTTTGAGGCACACCGAGCATACCGAGTTTTTAAAGTCCCTTCTCCTTGCCATCCATGTTGAATGGCTACCGCTGCAAAAGCTTCATTATGTACAAAAACAGAGATTATTAATAGTCCATTAAATGTAAATCCAGAATGGCTATGGCTCCGTGGGTGCTGTACACCCTTGGGTGCTTGAGCCCCGCACCACCCACGTCTCCAGTGTTTGTGGTGTGTCTCCAACAGTATGTGAAAATATTCTCACCAAACATTCCAAAATCATGGCCATTAATACGGAGTTGGTTCCCCCTGTGCTGACTAACAGCCTCCACTCTTCTGGAAAGGCTTTCCACTAGAAAACATTGCTGTGGGGACTTGATTCCATTCAGCCACAAGTGCATTACTGAGGTCAGGCACTGGTGTTCATTCATCCCAAAGGTGTTTGATGGGGTTGGGGTTTGGGTTCTGTGCAGGCCAGTCAAATGATTTTGACAAAGCATTTCTGCATGGACCTCGCTTTGTGCACAGGGGGAATTGTCATGATGAAACAGGAGAGGGCCTTCCCCAAACTGTTTCCATTAAGTTGGAAGCACAGAATTGTCCAGAATGCCACTGTATTCTGTAGCATTAAGATTGTGGATTAAGGATTAAAACTAGGAAAGTGACGTTCAGAAGCAAAACACTAAATATGAAAGGCCTAGGGTACAACGCTTCTGGTACAGCGAGTCACGGTGCTTTCCGTCCGGTGTCCTTCCACTTCCTTAACATTGTTTATAAGAGCCAACCACCGACTCTGTCTGAATTATTTATTTATTTATTTGGTTCGGCCCCTCACTGGACAGGTATGATCGAGTGACTGACACATCATTCACGTTGTGTTTGTGAATGTGTGTGACGTAGAAAAAAAGAAAAATAAATAACCAATCCGCAAGTGGGTTGATATAAAAACAGGGTATCGAAAAACGCAATAAATACATATATGTATTTTACAATCTATAGTCACGGGTTAGGGTGTTCGCGCCGACTGCTCTCCAGCGCGATGCCAGACTCCTCGTTTCCACTGATCATCCTCGGTCTCCTGGCGCTGTCGTCTGCGTGCTACATTCAAAACTGCCCGCGAGGAGGAAAGCGCTCGTACCCGGACCCCGGACCTAGACAGGTAATACTCGGTTATAGTACGACCGAATCCGTTTGCGAGGCGTATTCCGCAAAATAAATTATTTGTCTTAGTTAATAATTAAAACCCGTATAATTAACTGAAAGCTATTTCCACTTTAAAGAAATCAGGAAGACTGCTAGGCTCCAATTCAGTCCAATAAGTTAGGTTTATGGTTTAAATTTTCGGAGTTAGTTTTTTTTAAAATATTATTTTAAATAATTAATACTTTTTTTTCTGAGAGATTTGTTTTTTTAAGAGTTTTCCCGCCTCTGTGTTTGGAATAATTTTCCAGTTTTCTCCCAAATTGACAATAGTTTTAATGTTTCGATAAAAAATTTTATTATTAATAATTTGGAAAATGCTACCAGTTCAGCGCTTGGAGACAAATCCTTGACAAATTAATTTGAATGAATTAATCGATTTAACTATAATGCGCGTGTGTGCGCTTTTATACACCAAAATGCCACACAAAAACTAGAACGTTTTCTTCAAGGGATTTAGGTATTTTGGAGAATTTAGATTTAAAAATCTGCGCCTTGGTAAAGTCGACGGACTTTCATCATTCATCACATTAGAGTTAATACTGAGTGATGAGATTAATTTATTTCAGTGCCTCTAAACTTAAAAACACGAACTTACATGCACTCTAAAAGTAGATGGTGGATTGGGAATGTGTTCGTACGTGCCAAGTTTGATTGCTAAACCATTGATTTATAATACGCTATAATTATTTTAAACTGGTCTAAACAGAAGCAACCTACTCGTTTATTTATGAATAAGTAATATCCTCCTTCGTTTGCAGTGCTTTGCGTGCGGCCCTGGCGCCAGGGGGCGCTGCTTTGGCCCCAGCATCTGCTGCGGTGAGGGGCTGGGGTGCTACGTTGGCTCCCCGGAGACGGCGCGCTGCCTAGAGGAGAACTTCCTGTCGTCTCCCTGCGAGACCGGGGCACGAACCTGCGGGGCTGAGGGCGGACGCTGTGCTGCTCGTGGTGTCTGCTGTAACACGGGTTAGTCTACCTTTCTGTTTACAGAGGGCAACATTCTCAACGTCAAAAACGACCCGGTGCTCGATAACCCCCTGTTTTTTGTGTTATTAGCGCCCAAGTAAATGTGCTGCCCTATCAGACTATCTTGGCATTTCTATGTGTGTGTGTGTGTGTGTGTGTGTGTGTGTGTGTGTGTGTGTGTGTGTGTGTGTGTGTGTGTGTGTGTGTGTGTGTGCCTGTCACGGACCTAATTATATGTGTAATTGTGTAGTTCTGTGCGTTTAAATTATGCGCGCGCGCGCACACACACACACACACATATATATATATATATATACATATAGCCATTAATGTCTTACGTCTGAGCGTGTGTGCTCCTGTGACCACGTGCACCTGTGTCTAACCTCTGTCGACAGAGAGCTGTGTGCTGGACCCAGACTGCGACGAGAGCAACAGCCATGAGATTATAACGGCGCAACACACCAGCGCGATGGACTACTCGCCGCTCCTACTGCGCCTGCTTCACAGGTCCAGTAGACGGCATAGTCAGTACTAACCTCTCATCGCCGATTCACGTACTCACCGCATTCTGATTACGCAAGGGAATATACCCAACAAGTTAAAGGCCAGAAATATCCACTGCGTATTGAGTTTCATCCATACTTCAATCCATACATTATACATATGTGTACTATATACCCACAAAGCTCTTCTCCATTGTCTAAATTACGGATTTATAAAAATCAAATATCACATAAAAACACGAAGAGAAAGTTCATATACATATAGCCTGTAGATTTACATTCCCCCGAGTAAGTCTAAGGTCACATGACATCAGACTGACTCTGTGTTGGTTGTTTTTTTTTTCTATAGAAATCTATATCCGCTCTCTGCTGGGGGCAGCAGGTATTAAAAGGTATTTTGCTAAAGGAACCCTATCGGAACCTCCCACAAATAATTTCGAACCAACGACTCTTAAGGGCCTCTCCGGTGCTTTTTCAAATGACTATTTAGGTAGTAGAAAGGTCTGTGTGTTGGCGCTAGGTGTTTTATTGATCATGATTCATCCCATACAAAGCAATGTACTTTTTCTTTTTAGCTATTTGTATTTTTTTTTTAAACAAATTAAATGTGTCACAAGGCGCTGACATGGTTGCATTTTGCAGAGACAATATAAAAACAAAACACAAAACCAGAGTCAGTCAAGGTCACGAATACTCATTAAAAGTAGCATGGCAGTAGACAAATCGTATATATTGATATATTGTTCATTTCTTGAATGAACAGCTGAGTTAATAGTTCCGCAGGTGTAGCACGTTGATAATTAGAGGGATAGCCATCAATGCAAAAATATGACTAGCAGCAAAAAATATTACTAGCAACCGACGAGCAAAAGGACGTACCAATGTATGGTTTTTCGCTTCAGTTAATTACTATTTCAGTGTCTGAATCCGAACACAAGTCTCTGCGAAGCTAGTTGCCTGGAGAAACCCTGGGGCAGACATTTCACACACTGCTGTCCCACAAAATACATTCTCAGTACCCGTCAATGGCTTATAAATTACTGAATCACTATGGGCAGATCGTGTAAAACTTACATATCAGTTATGATATATAGTGTCCTTTGGTTGAAATGTTCATTAAACTTTTGTTGAATGTATTAAAATACGCATATAGTTTATAAATGGTAAGTCGCAATACTTGATGTCTTCATAAAAAAAACTCAAGCATCAATGTCGTAAATATTAGGCCTGTTAAAACTAACTAATTTAGGCTTGAATCCATTCTGAGATGAACTCTCAATCTACAAGGTTTCCAAAGCAACCAAAACGACCCTCTTATGCCCATTATTTTAACTTAGTATAAATGGTCATATTTTAGTTAGGGTAAGAACAACTACAATTTAGTAATTAGTAACGACCATTTTGTAACTTAATGTCGATATTACAATATGATTAATCAACGCCGATTAGAAAGCTAAACGGGTGCTAGGTCTTCAATGCGAACCTGCTCGTTTGTTGGGCTGGCAACAGTTCCAGTGTGTAAACTCAGATTACAACTAAATGTATGATGAAAAATGAAGCATATCTCTATTTCCGTAACCAGCGCTTTATTTCCGTAATCTTATAAAACCAGCGCAAGGCTAGCTAACGCGCTTTTTGCAGCTGCGCCTCGATTCCAGATATTCGGTTGTATTTATTGCTTGTGTGAGCAAGCTGCCCTTGACATGTTTACCTGTGATGTAGTTATAGTAATGACACACTGATAATCTATGTATTTGTTTATTGGGAACTAACAGTTTAACCACAGTTGTCTAAGCCGAACAGGGGAGGGGACAGGTTTCATGCGACTGTGCGCAAAGATTTCTCCACAAGACACGCTGGAGAAAGAAGTGAAATTAACGAGAAGTTAATGGGCCGTGTCTTTTGGCCTTTTATTACATTCCTTTGGTACTGTGGTGAATGTGGTGGGGAAAGGGTTGGGGTCATTTGAGCCAACGTATCTGAGTGTCATAGTGTTGTTTAAAAAGGTCTGGCACCTATTCGTGTTCATATTAAAACATTTAATTAATGCATTCCTCAAAGTGTGGTAGTCAAGCGTCATAATATTCAAATGAGCGGGGGGAGGTAGAGGAACAAAGTGAATTGGAGGGAATTGTGTGGTAAAGTATGGTGGGTCAGGTAGACCCTGAGGACACAGCAGACGCAGTATATTCATGAAAATAATGAACCAGTTTATTTAAAAACAGCAGCAAGGGTCCAATGTGTCACGCTTGGTGTCTTCCACAATTACAGACAGAGGAGAAAAATTAATACACAACACCCAAAAATTAAAATACAGCATTCAAGAAGGCCTAGCCTTTACTATATGGCATGCTTAACATATGGGCAGGTAACCACACCCCACTTTTGAACACGTGAATCAGAGATATCCCGAAATGGATGACATAAATCTTCTGCTCTGAGGTGCACATACTCCTTTCAGAGAACAAAAAAGCTTCACTGAAACGTAAAAATGTGGTCTGTAAGTCGGGTGCACTGAAAACTAAAACTGTGATGGAACAAAGTGCCTGAATTAAATTAAAACTATTTGCATTGATGGCACGTAACAGAGAATACAAATGATAAACGACACAATAGTCATAAAATTCATGGAAGTTTTTTCAAATCAGTAATAAAAAATCCAATATCTTCCATTGGGAATCATCAGTACTAATGCACCTCTTCTCGAACCTTGCCCTGGGTTCCCTTTCCGGTCACAATGGGAAAATGACATGATGTGGATTGACGGGACGTGTGGTTAAACACCTGTACAGACTGAGCCACTCAAAAGGAGGCTTCTGATGTTAAGTACAAATGTGTCACTCTAAAGATCACTTTTTAAATGTTGGACAAAGCGCAGAGAAAGCTTAAAAGCTTTATAAAAAAATAAGTATTAGTTATTTTGCGTAGGTGCTGCCTGAAATCACATCCCTGTTATTCCTTGTTTGGTAAGATTTACCTAGTAACCTCAAGAATGATGCGATCCAAAAAGAGGTGTGTAGGCTACTCACTCATTGAAGTCGTAAAAACTTGACTGGGAGATTTAGGAAAGGTTTTTCTTGGCATACGCCCTGCAAGCCAGAAGTATATGTTTCACTTCACATAAAAATGTATATCCAACAGAAACTCAGGCGAGGGATTGTGGGTAAGAAAAGGCTGCACTGCTGGTTAATGGTTAGACAGCAGACAGCCGAGTAATGATCAGCCCTATAAAACAGACGTCACCGACAACAACTGAAGACCTTGATCTTTTTGTTGCAGAGATCACGGATTCAAATAAAATCGCAGCTGCACATGGTATGTGCTGATGTGGAGATGAGTCTGACATTGTGTTCCCAAAGAATATTTATTTCTTTAATATTTATATATAATACTGTGTATAATACTTATGTTAGCTATGCCTGATGTGCTTTAGTGACCCTGCAGAAAGGGCCCAGCACTATGCAATGTATGTGTCATTTATGGGCCATGATATTGTTTCCTGTTTACGCAAGTCCAGCCCATGCTGACTCCGGATGATCTCTGTCTGGATGACAAAATTTATTATTATTGGGTGATGAAAGGATAGCCCACACAGATGCAAAATGAGTAGATTTTCCTCTGCGTTCTGCGTGATGTTGCATTTCAGAACGCTGTTCTGAAGATTCTCATGCGAATAAACACGGGATCCAGGAGATGCTGGAACAGAGATGGCCTGGGCCTGAGAGAGGATCTAGTCTCACACAACACACAAAGCCCTGAAGAATCGTGTGGTTTTATTGCACTGTGGGACAGAAACCGTGACGACGGACAGAGTGAGCGGGCACAAGGCACTCCCAGGCCATAAAAACTCAGTAACTGATAAGGTGTCCAAAGGGCAGAGAAACCAGTACAAAATCAACTGAAGAAAAAGGACAAACCACCCACAGCAGAGCAAGTTTGAAACGACGGGGGTCCACTGTCCATCCACAAAGATGAGGGCTGTTCTTAATTTGGCATTGGGTATTATGGGATTACTGGTGGGTACGGTTTCCTCCATTGATGGTGAGTGAAGTTCTTATCCTTCTCCTTGTCTTCCTTCACTTCATTTTTCAGTTTTTATAGAAAAATACTCATCCTTGACAATGATACAACGGGCTAAAGCCAGTTTTGCTGTAGGGCTCTCATCTAAAAGACCTGGATTAGAGAACCTAGCATTGCACAGATCGGGCCACTGTGGGCCACAGTGACGTCTACTACGAATTCAGTCTTCCCTCACCAGTGGTGGGGAAAGACCGTAAGCGGACATCTGATCACTTTTAGGGAGGCGGTGCAATTTCTATTTTTACATAATTATATATCAAATATGTGCCCTGCTGTGAACAGCTGGTGAACTTTCCTGGCTGTTTTGTTGCGTTAAATGAGCAGTTTGGATTGATTCATTCTCTGTGGTATTTTTTTCTTTGACCACTTCCTGCAATGACTTTGGTCAAGGTGAGAAAAGGTAGAAATCAGTTATAGTCCCAAAATTATGTCATGAAAACTATGCTTAAGTTAGATTACAGCAATGTAACAGCTCGTACAGCAATGTAACAGCTCGTACAGCAATGTAACAGCTCGTACAGCAATGTAACTTGAACCCACTTAATAGTTACACACCGGGAACATCATTTTAAAATATACATTTGAATATATAAATTCACATCACAAATATTAAATGTAACCACTGTGTATAATGTATAATGCTTTTTCACATGGTGACATGCAAAATTTGGTAATTTTTTGTGTAATTACCTTGTTATTACTAAAATATATAGAGAGTTGCCTTATCGTTACAAAAGCATGCTGTAAATATGGTCTGTAATGAAGGGAGAGGAAGCTGAGATGGGATAGTCTTTCTTCTCAGAGGTAAAGTGCAACCAGCTAGCAGACCCTGGGATTGGCGAGAAGATGGAGCTGATGTACTTCTATAGTGCGGACAAGGATCACTGCCTCCCCTTCCACTACAACGGAGAGGGGGGTAACGACAATCGTTTTCCCACGGACTCCGCCTGCATGGCTGCCTGCTCCAACAAACATGCCATGCTGTACCCAGCCGAAGGTGAGGAGTGTGTGTGTGTGTGTGTGTGTGTGAGTGTGTGTGTGTGTGTGTGTGTGTGTGTGAGTGTGTGTGTGTGTGTGTGTGTGTACCAGTGGCAGTGTGTGTGTGAGTGTGTGTGTGTGTGTGTGTGTAGGGGCGGGGGGGATTTGAAAAAACAGCCTTTTGTCATGTTACCAGTAGTTTCACCTTCATGGGAGCAGCCCAACTGCCAGGGGCATTGTGTAACTGTTGTTGGAGAGAAGCATTTTTAATTGTAGGCAAAGCTAATCAAAATTAATAGTTTAGCTAACATTTTCAGCTTTCTCTTATCTAAACCATGACTCGATTGCTGACTTTCATAAACAAAAATACAAAACAATGAGGAGTTTCCATAGTTCACCCCTGGTATTACACAACCGTCACATGACCCTAGTAACTACAGGGTATGCAACAGCTGTGGGACAGGAAACATTTTCTACTGGACAGACTGGATTGATTTTTATTTCTGCAGATTTTGATGGAACAGGAGAAGAATGAAATTCCCTTCTGGTGTCATGCTTTCCTTTAACCCACCTCCCCCTGTCTCCCAGGTGGCGTCTGCTTGCTGCCCAAAGACCAAGGGCTGTGCCACGGTCGTTTTGTGAAGTTCTACTACAACGAGGAGGAGAAGATATGCCGGACATTCCTCTATGGAGGCTGTGGGGGGAACGGGAACCGGTTCGAGAGCAGGGAGGAGTGCCATCTAAGATGCAGTCAGTGCCCTTTACTGTCACCTCCCATTCACTTCCTGTTTCTCGCTCTGCCTGTGTTTCCTGGTTTGAGTCACCAGGAGAAAAGCGTCAGTGCAGATTCACCTGTGGAGTGTGTGGTTGGAGCCCTAATTTACTAATTTATACAAGTGCGTGTTTGCCAGAGCACTGCCTGTAAAAGTGAATTTGTCAAGGGTCGAACAGCTGTACTCGGATTTGTGTTTGGACGGAAGACCTTCCTTATACAAAGCCCACGACCTTAACGACAGTGCCACAGTGTTGGCGGTTGAATCTATATTTATTATTGAGTTTATCTGCGATCAGTAATGTGCTGATAGGTTGGAATTTATAAAAGGTAACCAACTGTCCATGTTTCAGCATACTTAATCCAGCTGTTTTGGTGGTATTCAATGAGTCACTATGGAGACTCATTTTAGCCGTTAGCCCTGTCAGTCGCCGTCTCATCCTCTAGATGTTAACAATGTAACGCTTGCTAATGTGTCGATTATCATTTTGAACTGCTTTTATGTTTTCAGCACCAAAGACCCGTCTTGGTTCGTCTAATTCAAACCCAGACGCGAAAAATATAAACTCAGGTATGCAAACATTGCGCCCGTTTCGCTCGGAACAGAACTGTTCGGCGTTCGCCTCTTTTCACCGCTGTTCTGTTTTACTGATAGACCAGCCCTCAGCTCATGCTCAACAGCACACGTCTGCTTACCGCTACAAACAGCCTGTTGACACACTGTTCTGTTTCAGGTCTGATTGCAGGAATTGTGGGCGGGTGTATTTTTGCAGTTGCGATCATTGCAACCACGGTATTGTTTGTTCAGCAAAGGTAAAAATAATAATAGTAGAAGATAATAATCTTCTCAGTCGATTTTATTTAGATACATAAAACTAATGGCTCTTCCAGCTGACACTCATCGGTGTATGTGCTTCCAGGAAAAGCAAAACTAAAGACCGAAAAAAGGTCCCGACATCGGTGGTCGAGGTCGAGATGGAGTGACCAAGCCGGCTGATAAAGAAGTTCTGTTCATTGTGTCTTTGAATTTTTTATTTAAAAATAAGAAAATAATTATTTTTAGAATCCTTTTTTGATTTATTTTTTATTCAATGTCCCATGACAGAGACACCATGTTGGTTTATATGTATAATTAATGATTTGCTGATGTTTTGTTACATTTGTAGGAAAATATGCATCCACTGTTGTTAGGTTAGACTCAGCTGATACACTAAATTTAGTTGAACTTTCACTGTTAAAAGTGTAGAATTTTTTTTCTTAAAAGTTAAATTCTTAATGGCAACTAACTAGTAGGAATCTGTTTACTTTTGTAAGGCCTGTTGACTGGTGTTGCTGTATTGTATCTTGGTACTAAAAACGAATAAAGCAATTTTGTTTGTTCATGAACTTTCAATATGTGCCAGCTACCCAGATGCAAAGAACTCTCCTCAAAATAAATCTACTGATGCTTTTCTGATTAATTATTAGAAATATTAGGAATTAGGATGGACATGTCTTTCAAAACATATTAAGTGTTCTTTCCCATCTTGGTATTGCTTTTACTACATATACATTTTAAAGTGTCAACATAATTAAATAATATCGTTGGAGACCATATATCTGGCGTCAGTTTTTACTGGTCTCAGATTGTTCCCATTTACGCCTTTATTTAGAAGGACAGGACTGCAGCTTCTGCTGTGTATACAGAGACATGCATGTAGGTATGAGACAGGACTGCAGCTTCTGCTGTGTA
>JAOVYW010058826.1:0-22669 GCA_025775045.1 Hiodon tergisus | reverse complement strand
CTATTATCCGTGAACATTTTAATTCTTTCATATTTAATCGAGTTTAAAAATAATAATTTACATTAACTAACAAAAAGCAAATTGGTCCCATAATATTATTTGTTTTAGTTTTTTTTTCTTCCGGTTAATAATTTAATTATTAATTATCAAAATAACGAATTTGTTTAATTAATTAATTAATTTTATTGATTTAATATTCGGGAAAAAAAACAGACTTGTTCATATTTAATTATGTTGAATTTACCCTACTGAAGTTCAAAGCGTGAGTGTTATTCTTCTTACCATAATTAACACACATATAACAACACGTGGCTAATATATACGATGATAATAAAGCAATATTCAAGTGAGGCCCTTTAACTGCTTAATCGAACTAAATGGATGATGAGGCAGGCTGGGACCATGATACGCAGTAGATCCCAAGACAAGGACAGGAGATTTACCGTTTCTTCTGGGTACACCACTGGGATAAGGCAGCATGTAACAATATTAAAGACATCTTTAAATCACCTCTGTGTTAAACCTACCTGGCTTGTGAAGTCATTTTAACTATCCACCCCCCCCCCCCCCACACACACACACACACACACATAAAATTTTGTTCGATTTTATTAATAATAACAGCCAAACTTGAACCCGCATTGTTTTTATTATTTGTACCCATTGAGATAATGAGTAATCATTTTCATGAATTATACAGGCAAACTCTTGTAGATGATAGTTTGTGTCATACAAAATGCGGTTGGTTATTATATGGAGAGGTAAAAAAGTTGAAAATCAGAGAATGTCGAAAGTAGGAGTTTAGAGACATGAGTCACGACATTGTGCTTCAGATGGCTTTATTTATTTATAAGTATACGTTGTCTGTTGTCCCATGACATTTTTACAACATATGACTCAGTTTGTATTACCGAGGCAGAGAGGTGAAGGTGTTGTCACTAAGGTTGAGGCATAGCATTATGTACAGTATGGGCAAAAAATGCAATTTTTATTGCACATAAAGAAACTGGCTTTCGGAGGGATGAATCTGCACCGTATTGACACATAAAGAATGAAAGGACAGAATTCACATGACAGAAGTGAGTTCCTTATTTGATCTGTTTTGCTGTTTATTTAGCTCTCCACTCCATTGTGTATAATCTGGCCATCACTGCTTTGTCCCAACCACCACCCAGCCCTATTCAAAAGTGGCTTTCTGCAAATCCAGGAAGTGACATCTGGCATGGGATTTTTATTTTTTTTCCCCCCCACACATTTTCTACTGCTGAGGTGTTGGGCAAAATAGTGCTTTAATTAGGTGTGAGCACAAGTCAGAGGACTGCTGGGAGAGCCCTGGGTTATTGTAAGGCCGGCTGCCGTCTCTCTCAGTGCGTACAAGCTGGTGCTCTGTGTGAGGTCATCGATGCTGCTTCTGGGAAGAAAGCTCCATATGTCTCTCTGTGTTAGCGCTGCTGTATTATGTAAGGGTTTCACTTGCATTTACTGCTTCCTGGTCTTAAAAATAGTGAATTTTTTCGAATGATGTTGCCATGGAACCCATCTATTTTTCAAGGGTAAAGGCAAGGAGTCGAGAGCAGAAAGAATAGCTTTACCTAGCTTTAAAAAAAATAAAAAAAAATAAATAAACGCTTGCCAGCAGTATAGTGGGAGAAGGGGAGGAAGTAGTCATTATAAAGGCAAATTAAATAATAAAAAGGGTTGGCCTAAAATTAGGTATACAGTTACATGTGCTCGATCTAATGAATGGTCTTTTCCTTTAGGTTAGGTGTTAATGGCTTTTAATCTAACTAATGTGACTGGAAGTACTTTCAACAGGGGTTCGGCTCATTTTGGGTGACCCTGTGTGCATGATGCTGAGCTGTTTGTCAGAGCTCCCATAAATTGTCAGGACAGCGTGTTTTATGGATGGCAATTTGACTGCAATGTTATTACTGGGCAATCATCACCATGGGTTGTGAACTCCTTCAGAAAATACCTGGCAGGGACTTAGTGATATATTGAAGAGTTAGTTACCAAAACACGCACCGAAAAGTGGCCACACAACAGTGTACAATCACCAAGGCCCAGATGTAATAGCTCCAAAAGAGTCAAACTATCAGTTTGTCACGATCTTAAAATGAGCAAAGCAGACCCCTGGAGAATCAGTGCATTGGCGAGGTTATTTAGATTTATTTTAGGATAGGCAAGAGATCTCAGTGGGACTAGCCTGTAGAAGACTGGATAAGCCTGTTGTGATGTCATTGCAGTCAGAAAGTCTGCATTCAGAAATAATGGTGGTGTTATCAGTTATCAGATGTTATCAGATCTTGATGGATTAACTTGGCCTTTCAGGTGCTGGAGCAGGTCACATGGTCACCCTGGAGCAATCCAGAGAGTGCTTTTAAAGGTTGTGGACAGTGGTTGAGTCGTTACTATCTACCTGAAGTGATTTGAAAGGTTTTTACTGCAGACTTTTATGGGCCTTTCTTGCCTAGTTTGGCTTGTTTCACACTAGGACAATTCCTATCAAACTATTAAGTGAACTCAAGTTTGTTTGTTTAGTCCACAATTAAATTGGTTTTAAAAAATGAGCTCAGTTCTGGCAGAAGTGTGATCAAAATACTGGCACGATATTTTCCAAGTAGACGTGCTAAGGACTCCTCCTTGGCATTTAATCAACATGTCACTTGGATCGGTTTGTTTCCATTCGCTTGCTTTCATGATTCGGAAAGTTTTCAGGGGAGCACTGTCGTAACCTTACCAAGTTTGCATTCAAACCAACCTGAGACCACCCTCTCTCATGATCTCAGTTTGTTTGGTTTGGTCCACGTCCGAGCGCAATTACGTCACTCAGATTAACTGAAACACGCGTATATCAATGTTCAAATGAACTTCAGGGCGTGAAAGGCCCCTTAGACCATCTTACATAACGTGATGACTGAGTTTCACATCCAGGCTTCAGTCACATGTCTCTTATCAGTATGACCAGTATGATATACAAATCGGTCATATTTCAGTCCACATGCGTGGCATGTTTAAAGCACAAACATAGGGAGTCTGCCTCGTGCCCTGCCATGATGGACAGGCAGGCTCTGGGACCAAACTCACTGCCAAGATCTGCAGTTGCACACCTGAGTGTGGTTTAGCTCATTTTAAAACTTTAAAACAGAGATGGTGGAGCTCTGTGGTAGGAGGAGGTTTTGTTAGATGGGGAAGTTTATACTTTTGTTGACTTTGTTTAAAATAAAAATTTCTTCTCTTAGTTGAATTTTTATTTATTGTTAAGTTTGTTGTTAAAATATAGTTTGTTGACTACTTTACAGCTAGAATCTATATAAATAAATACATTAATTAATACATTAATCTCAGAGCTAAGAGCTACATTTATTTACATTAAGAAGTAGTATAATTTACCAATCCAATAGTCTGTTAATTGCTTAATTACTCAATGAATGTCTTCATTGGGTAATAAACTGACGGGGATAAAATTACAAATTAAATTTGAAACGATCCATCTAATTGACTGCAGATTTTGACCCAGCACGTCTTTCCCGTGGGATGATTTTATCCTACCTGGTCTGCCGATAAAGATACTTACCCATAGGATTGTGTCATATTGTTTGTTTTTTTTGTATCAATAATTTCTTTAGAATTGTGGTAATCGGTTCAGTCTGAGATTGAGCGTTGACAATTTTTCCTCTTTGTGCATAATGGTTTCGGCTCGCTGTACGGTTTTTCGTAAGTAGCCGTTCAGTCAAAATGCAAAGCAGAACGGGTTTAATGATTTGAGGGCTTTGATTTAGTTTAACCTTAGTTTTGTCTGAGAGTTATTACGGCCATTTTGTTTGGTTGCCTGCTGGCGTCAACACATTAGTGCAGATGGGGTAGATTTTTTTATTATAGTGCCAATCGTCTAAGCAACTAGATGGAGTGGTCTTCAGACTTTCTGGCTGAAACGACTCAAACTCAGCATCATTAGTCAACTGTGATTCAGATTGTTGTAATCAGTGACTAGCATCTGATATGTCGTGCGGGCCACATTCATGCTTGTGAATATCTCTCATTGAAAATAACAGCGCACGGCTTGCTTCATTTTTTTCCTCCCCTCATTGTTATTTTTTGTGGAGATTTTCAGTTTTTTTGATCAGTCACTCTTGTCATTGTGCAGCATAATTTAAAAGCACAGGCAAGCCCTGGGCACAATGTTTCAGATGAGAACAACGGCTGTGGAGAGACAGTGTATCCCTGGGCAGCAGAAATAATGGTCTTCAAAATTATTTGTATCATGAAACTGCACAGAGACAGCACTTATGAATGAATGGATTTTTTTTATAAAGAAAAAAGAAAGTTGCTCTATGTTCTTGGGAGGAAACAAGAAACCAGATAAAAGTCTCACGAGGAGTGATCTTTGGTCTTGTAAGGTTTCTTAGCTGGTTAAGTACTATATGTGTTAAAGCGACTATCTGTTGTATCCCTGTACAGTTTTGCGATACATAGTTTCATCCAACTTTCACCTGCAGCGTGCTGGTGGTAAGTTTGTTATTCATTGCTGCTTAGAGGCTCTCAAGAAAATCTTGCATGCACAGCTCACAAAATTAAGAGTTAAAAGTACAATACCACAGTGACATCTACCTCCCATATTATTGTTCTGCTATGTTTCATCTGCTCCTGAACATTCACCTGAAACCAGAAGAAACATATTAATATATATTAATAGCTAATATACTAAAATTATATTATAAACCTGTTGCCAACAAATTGCCTCCATTGTGCAAGGAAAATATAGAGCTTGGTACAGAAGCATTGTATATTTGGGGGTTTTTTTGGGTTCCGCCATGCTTCCTATTGTTGCCTTTATCTGGTATTTATTTTTATGCTTGATTTTCTCCTTGATAGTGGGTGTGGTTCCTGACTGGAAGTTTTGTGAGTGACAGGTAAATCATTATCCAGCCCAACAAATCTTAACCGTGTTAACTGTTCTCTTTGTCCCAGCTTTTGACTGGTTTATGCCTAATTATTGATTTCTGTCTGTGTGATTGCAAACCTATACTTTCCAAATATTACATTTTCGTAATTGCGTGCGTTGACTGTTCCGATGAGATGTGTGACCTGTAGCAGGCCTCCATCAACAGCCTGGAATGGTGTTGGCAGGAGAGTTGAATGGTGGTGGTGGTGGTGGTGGCATCACCTGGCCAGGACCGCTGCAGTCACAGTTTCCTGCAAAGCGCTTTCTGAGGGCTTACCAGTCCAGGATTCTGGTTTCAGCTATGGGTGGGCAGAGGGAGGATTTTTCTGCCACAGGTCCAGTGTTCTTTCTCCCAGGACCAACGGGAAATACTCAGCTCAGCATTTGGGGGGTAGTGTCTGGGGATGCATGGCATTTCCCGCGGTAGTGCGGCTTCTGCTTGGCCTAGAGAAGATCCAGCGGGAACGGGCCAGAGTTTACCTGGCGGTGTCACGTTGGCCCAAGACTTTGTTTTGCTGATCTCCGATCCAGCTCCTGTGCGGCCTTCTGTGGGTACTGCATAATCGCCATGACCTTATCAGTCAGGCACAGGGTACTCTGTGGCACCACAACCCACAAAAGTTTGGGCCCTGAATGGTTCCAGAAGAGTGGTTCTGTTGGGGAATTGACACCCGACAGAACTCTAAGGTGACCTCCACTTGTCCCCAGAAGGGTTTTAAGTCTGGGGTGTTTCAACATTGTTGTGTGGCTCGGAATGACGACCCCACCAGTTGTTCCATGCCTGTGATACTGCAGGTCTTACAGAACCTTTTGGATTAGGGGAAGACAGCTTCCACTCTGAAGGGGCACTTGGCCGCTATCTCCGCTCGTACTTGGCAAGCCGTTTTTTGTCTCCACAAAACAGAGCCGCTAACAGTGTCACATCCCAGTGAGACGTTGTCACTCTCCACTAAATTGTACCAAAAGAAGTTTATATTGTAACTGTCAGTTTGATGTTAACCAGATTGGTGTGAACATAGAGCCAGTCCCGCAGGGATCTAGATGTTCCTTTACACACGTATACATATCACCATAGTGATTACCTCAGGGACAGTTTATGCTTAGTACAGAAAAACCTGAACTGTTTCTGAGCATTAGCAGTCAGACAAATCGACTGGAACAACACATCTGGAACTGGCTGTCTAGAAGGACAAGTCGTGCTTTGAGAAACTTGCCAGCAAAAACAAGTGCCAACAAAAACAACTGAACTCCAAATGAAGGTAGACAATTTGGTCATATTAAATGTAGGCCGACCTTAATCTACGACTACTTAAGCATATTGAGGCCACAACATTATATAATGATTCAGCCAGAGAGTGCAACTGGGTTGACCAGCCTACCAAACTTATACCACACATATTCTGACAGAAATATTTGTTCTGAGATTCTGTGGTGACTTGAGGATCTGTGATCCATTATACTTACAACCCAGGATTATAATTTGCCTGTCGGTTTGGCAAGCAAATCACATGTTAAAAATCTGTTGTCTCCCAAAACACATTACTCTTATGCGATCACTACAATATTCCTTATTTATAAATAGAATCAAGAAAACAATGCAGAAAAATAATTATATTCTTAAAGTCATATGTCTGGTCACCAGGGTAGTTTCATAATTCTGATCTCATGTTTGGAGCTGTGCTCCAAGGTTGGCATTTAACATCAAATGAAAACCTTTCGTCTTCTGTCTTCGCAGTGAGTGGAGAGATTCACCCATCTTTCTGGTGGTCTCTTTTTCTCAACCTGACACTCAGCTGGTTATATGTTGCTCATCTTCTGGCTTGCCTAATTTATTCTGCTGTGGTAATTGGCCATTATACAAGGTTAAGGTTATTCTTTATTTTCAAAAATGACAGGGATTCCTTCTATTGTGCATGGCTGAGATGGAGTGGTGGCCTGAAGATTTTGACCTGATTGGTGTGACTTTAAATCAGAATTCTTATGTAACGCATAATTACATGTAGTACCCAAACATTTATTAAATTTAAGTGTTTTTTTTTTGGTAAATCAGTTTTTGTCCGGTTTTCAGGATCCAATTGTGTTGTATTGCAGAGGGATTTCTTCATGACACCTATGGTTTGCAAGAACTGTCTGCACAAAAGACAACTGCCCGGGGTGATCGTGGTCATTGTTAGGGAAGGCAATTGAGGGACAGTTTTATTAAAAAGGTGGTCTGGTAGATGAGCATGAATGTGCAAACGTACACTGCTGTTGTCTTTGCATGAGACTGCGCCTGTGGATCTTCATCACAAGGGGCCAGCAGTTTCCTTGAGCGTGATTTCCTCAGTTTCTTCAAAAAATATTTTTTATGATTGCCGTTTGTGAAAGCAAGTTTCTGTCTATTTCACAGCCCTTCCACGAAACACGTGTTAAATGTATGAGTGCGGGACACGAAGATGGCAATCGCTTACAATGAGTTGGATGTGCATGGCGCACTTATCCACCGCCTCGTTTACAATGCAGTATATTGGTCTAACTCCTTGCTTTCAGCAGTTATCCGAAACATTTAATGGGTTTTGGTCAGAAAACTCCAGGAGCAAATCGCAGCCTGAGGCCGACTGTTTGCTGCGTGTGGCGTATTTGCATGCAGTCCCCTTGTGTTTCTTAGTATGGGGGTAGTGCCTTTCGGTGAGTGAGGCTATTACATTCTGCAGAGCTGAACCATTGTTCTTGTCTCTGTATTGTAGTCTCAGGTGCGATAAAGGTCAGCGTCGAACCTTCAACTGCATTCAAATTACAGATACTTTTGAGAAAGTACTGATAGCGGTAGTAAGCAGTCATTCAATCAGGTGAAGTATAAGGGGCTATGTTAAGCATCTCAATAGAGTAGTCACCAGATCAGACACTAGGATTTCAACCCCACGTTACACTCAGTTATAAATCGGGATAGTTTTTGATGTGGTCTGTAACAAAGTACACTTTCATTTTGTCTGCTTGCGTAGTTCTGATGCCGATTTGATTATTTACCTTGTTGCTTTGAAATCCCCGTTCCACTGCAAAATGCATTCTTTATTTCTTGCTATTTGAATCTTCACAGTAAAAATATTGTGCATTGTAATTGATGTAACGAAATACTGAATGCAGCCCGTGGGATATATTCACAATGTGAGATCTTGCAGGCAAACGTATTAATGCTGTTAAATAAATGATTAGTTGGTGAACAGCTTCCATAGGGCAATGGCTGACTTTGGGTCTCACCTGCCAGTATAAATAAGAACTATTTGGCTATGTAGAGATTCTGTTCCGCCAAGGCAGGTGGTCTGCAGCTCTCACCTGCTGCTTTTCACAGGTGCTAGTCACTGGGAACGGGCGAACGACAGTATGCTGCTATCCGTGTTGGCTTAGAGCCAGCTGAGCTGGGAGTGGGTGGCGTTAGTCACTGCAGTAAACCCGGCGGTCCCGACGTGCGTTGTGTCACAGACCCGGGCTGTATTTCATGTGCGCGTGCTTTGGAAGGGAGGCGAGGGTGGGAGCTGACTAAGCAACGTAATGAGTAACGGCTTCCGGCAGGGATGGCTACGCAGTGCAAGAAGGTCGCTTGTGAAGCAGTAACCCTAACCATTCCCAGTTTCTCACTCGGCCCATACTCTTGTCATACATTTTTTTATGCTCTTCCTGGTAGCCATTGACACGTGATATTGTTTCTTATAAGGCACGACATCACATCAGTCAACTGAATAATGAAAAACCCCGTTATCTATATAGAACAGTTGGACAGTGTGTCTTAACAACGGGGGAAAACCCAGGCTACCTGCCGGCGCCATCTGCTGGTTACATTAAGAAACATTTCACATACTGCTTTTGTTTCGATGGGTAAGATCAAATCAAACTGGAAGCAATTTGGTTGCATTCATTTAACATTGATGTGCTGACTGGCTGAGAAAAAATTTTTTATCAGGTTTTGGATTTCAGTGGAACCCAAAGTATAGGCCGGGTTCTGTGATGCTAACTCACTCTTATCTATCCTACCATATTTAGACTGGGGGAGGGACGAACTTATAGATGCGTTAAACTATACCAGTATCTATATTAGTGAAGCAGAGCTGTAATCATTAGAGCTTTGGCATTCTTCCAAACCGGAGGGGGTGTGACGTAAATAGGCTCCTGCATACTTCCTTGGTCCCGAAGAAGAGTGGCCTGTCACTAGATCACCTTATGATCCCAGGTTATACAGCTGAAGCCCAGGTCCTGTGTAGGTGCTTCGCGTGGATCCCCCAAGATCCGCCTCGCCGCTGTTTCAAAAGCTGATGAATCAGTATATTGTTTAGTCTCAGTGCGATCACGTTGTTCAAAGGTGTCTGATGTTGTACGTTTTCCATGAAAGGTGTCATTGACGAGAACTCCTTTGATAGTTTTGGCCATTTGAGTGGTAATAGTCAGGCTTTGTTGAAAATAATCACATTACTGGTTTTGATGTTCGTGCTATTGCACACCACGAAACGCAGCGAGTGTCACGAGGATTTGGGGCAAAACAGGCAAAGGAAGCCATTTGACTCGTCTAAAGGTAACTCAAAGCTGAAAGGATTGTTAATGTCTCTGGAAACCAAAATTCTGCATGAATGGATTATTTTGTTCTCTGCAAGTGGAAAAACTCCATATCTGATGGCCTGAGGTGTTTTCAGGCACTTTTGTCTTGTTGTTTTGCTGCCAATGACCTGGATTTGCAAACCAAGAACGCCTTTAATCTTAGGTTTATGAAATATTTAATTGGTCAACTGTTCCTTTCCATACCTCCCTACTCATGACATAAGTCTATCTCACTGAAACGTCAGCCCAAAGAGAACATAAAGTGCCAAAACAAACCTGCTCTCCTCTGCAAACAGAGCCGGAATCCACAACCAGCCAGTCTAGGAGGCTCCACAGCTGTATCATGTGGTTTCCATACGTTTTTTTATCCCTCACTTCTGAGATCATTTGCTAACTGACATTAAACGTAACGATGTCAGAAAAGCAGCGGTCTAGTTGCTTAACATTACAAATTAGTAAAAATAAATGAAGGAGTAACTAGCTTGGAGAAATGGCTGGCTAGCTATGGTTAAGATTTTTAAATAAAACAATTGTAGAAACCAAGCCTAAACGTTAGCCGAAGATCGGCAGTCTAAAACAACGTTCATGTAATTTTTATTTTATTTTATGTTTTAATGGAATATTTATTAACGTGCAAAAGCTTTACTAGGGTACCATACAATGAAGGAAATCTACGCTTTTTAAAAGTCTTTACTTGAGCTCAGCTCCGGACGTCTCCAGCACAAATTAAGCCCTTACTTTGCTATAAAGATAGCTGTTTTTACGCAGGCAATAGCGTGCAGTTTGTGTTGACAGAGCAATTAAAAATGTCCTCAAGGGCCAACTAGAAAAGGGAGATGTTTAATGGTATGTTTTCAGTGTGAATCTGCTGCTATAGCAGCGTCTGTGTTCCATTCCAATAACTATTTACACCGAGCCTTGATTTCAGCCATAGGCTTCAAAGACACAAACCAGACGCTAGCATTCCTTTTAATTTCCCTTCAAGTATTCACAAATATACAACTACATTGGTCAGACGGATAACCAATGGGATATACTAGCCGTGCTATTACCTTGTGCAACTGAACAGAGCAAGTAAGCTGTCCGCAGTAAAATTATGTGGGTTTTAAAGTAGTTATTTTTAAGACCACCAGAGGGTGCATGTGCATGTGGTCCACGGTTTGGTTATTTGGCTCTGTATTGTACTTCAACCAATTTTTTGTCCAAACCGCTCTAACTCAAAGTTAACACATTGTTTTTGCTGTGTGGCTGGCAGTGTGGGAGAAAAGCTAAGAGCCTCTTTAGAGGCTTTATTTATAACAGTGCAGATAAAAGCTGGAGTTTTTACCCCCTCCTTTTTTTTTAATGAGCTGGCTGTAAAAGTCCTAAGGATTTTGTAATCCCTGTACTACAGAATTTACGGCCAACTTCAGAACTTTTCTCATTTGACGTACAGCATCTGTCATTCAAATTCCAGTGTCATAATACTTGCCTGTAGTGCATGATTCAGTCATTAATATTCTTATATTTATCTTCGTTTACAATGTGGTGGCAATGTTTGTTGGAAGGAGATATTTCTGAATTACTGTATAAAAGCAAAATATGATTTTATTACATTTCTTTCTAACTAAACTGTGCATTTAAAGGTAAAATTGCTGTAGGTCAGTTACAGATCCTCTGTCAATAGAGTTTGCGAAACAAAGTCGACTCTAGGGCAGAAAGTGTTAAATGGTCTGTGGTCTTTTCCCCCTCACGCTCCATTCCCCTTGTCGGCAGAACCCGGTGATACGCAATTTGCTGCAGGGGAGCAAAGTTGCTGCCTTGTTCAGGAGCATGTCAATTTCACGTCGGACCGAGCTTGTGTGGGCAGGTCGAGCGAAGAATCTAGGCATGAGCACACATCGGGCAGGACATTTCCAGACAAGTTTGGGTGCACAGACCTCGTGTCAGGAAAGGAAACCAGGTAGACCAAGAGAACTCTCCTGTCTTTTGTCAGCAGCGGGGGACGACTTGCTCATCTCAAGTTAAGTCCCGCTCTCCTGCAACTTTTAAAACAGTCTTCGCTGTACTTTGTGTTGGACCTACCTTTTTCGACCTCACGCCGGATAGCCAGGAAAAGGACCAGGATTCTTTTTGGACTCAGTACTTTGTGAAGAGCACCTGCAGAGGCTTTTTCTGCACATTATTCCATTACTCTTTACCCCTGGTTTTCTCCACATTACTACGCTGAACTCAAGGATTTGAATCTTCTTAAAGGTGGGGGAGTTTTCACGGTCAGTTTTCATTCAGAGGCTTAAAATGCATTAGGAATGCATTGTTTCCGTTGTTTCCTATTAAATCAGTTAAGTTGAGGTAAATTTTGCTATTGTTTTCATGTGGGCTGGCAGAGAGATAAAACAGGGTGAGAAAAAAGAAACGCAGACCTACGTTGATATAATCTCGAGATAAATTTAGCTCTGGCTCCCAGAGGCTAATAAAAGATCACCACGAGCTCTGTCAAACCCCGAAATGTACGGACTCGTCCTCGCTCTATGAACCAGCAGCCCTCGATCCTGCTGCGCTCTGTGAGGCAGCGACACTCAGAATCCTCTCCCAGGGTCTGAGTGCACTACGATGCAAATTATGTCCACTAAATAATGTCTCTTTTAAATGATCAAAGAACGCTTTAAAAAGAAAAGCAGGGTATCAAATCTTTTTTTATCAAATTTTCGTGAAACCAAAACTGAAATCTCTGTCCCTACGCCTCTCTACTATTTTTGGTTATTTCTGCAGAAATGGTTTCACTTCTACACATTTTGTGCTAAAGTGTCTTCCTTCTCAGTAGAAACTCTGTCGAGAGACTCGATCCTGCGAATGCTTTTGGCCATATGCGTTTAACAGGCACTGGGACCAAGACCTCTTTGGCAACACGTGGACTAGCGGCAAGAGGAGACCCATATTATGTACAAGTTTTTTTTTTTTCTCTCTCTCTCTCTCAAATACTTGAGGCATGTCATACCATTTTTGTTGTGGTGACAACTGGTGGCTATAGGTACTAGCCGTAATTATGATGAATAAAGAATCGCGCTTCCCGAGGAAGGCTATGCAGTTCAACTACGGCTCTGCTCGGAGACACTCTTGCATTGGGTAGGTAACTTATTTTGTTTTGTCTGCCCCGGAATCTGTCCCGCAATATATTGTCTCCACACTGGAGTTACACTCTGCTTAATATAAGTATAAGTAATATTAAGTCTGCTTAATATATACATGATATTTAAAAATAAATAAATCTAAATGTTGATATAGATTTATTTTGATGTGCTATCCCAGAAGTCTATGAAAAAGTTATATGAACGTCTAGAGGTCACACTGTTATCCTCTCATATGTGTCTTTTAGTATTGCCAACAGAAGGGATAGGGCCTAAATCTGTTCACTCCTAACCCCATTGTGAAATTGGAATCAGTGTTGTTTGAAACTTTCCAACTTTTTTGCTCTAAATATCCATAAAGGATAGTCTGTATCATCATGTAAATTAGGACATTCTCATTAGAGTTTGGAAACAAATGAACTCTTTTTGAGAAAGTAATTTTTGTCAGTTTTTGACAGATAACATAAGAAGTAAAAGTTGTTACTAAGAAATAGTTTGGAAAAGGTGAGCGATTGGCCTGTCAATGAGATTTAATTTTGTTGTTTGGTAAGTTGTGTATGTTAAAAGTTTCTTGATAGGAAGAATTAAACATGACTGCGTCAAGTTATATCGTTACGGTTTTTGATAGTAATAATAAAAACAACAACATTCATTATTATTCATATTGTTAGTAGTAGCATAATGTTTCAGAAGAACGAATAGATGCAAATAATATTAGTACTAATATCTGTAGAATTGTGTTCTTCTGTATCAGCTTGCTTGGTGAAAGTTCAGTATTGAATCATTTAAAAAGCTACTAAAGTATGTTCACTGTGCTTGGGTTTTTCCGTGTGAAACTTGACAAAAGGACGGTGGCATGGAGGTTCAATACATCCAATGCTTTATATAAATTATATTTTAACCCAAATATCGGGGTTATACAGGTGGTTCTAGGGTTGCTGTCCGGCCTCTGTGTACCACCCTTGCATTTTTGTATTTAGCCATGTGAGCTGTGACAAGTTTGTGAACGTCTGGTTTGTGAACGTACAGTTTGCGAACATATGGTGGCCACAGGCTTTATGGAATTGGGTGACCTTTGTACTTTTGTATATTCAGCGCTGCCTGGAACTCGGTTGCCCCAGAGGCAGCAGAGTGGAAGGTTCAATGGCATAGGCTGTCTACTTACTGATGTCTGATCTGGGGGTTGTGGGTGAGGTTAGGTTATGACTCACAGGCCCATGATGATTAGTGTCCTAATGATCTAGCCCGGGATGGCAGTATCCATGTAGCAGTCGCCTGTGGGGATTGGGCAGTGGATATCATTAGAATTAAAGCGAAAAGCCAAGGGAGATGTAGTAGTCAGCTAAATTACCGCAAACGTAATGTAGTTACTTGGTCGACGCTCTTGTCCCAAGCGACTTATGTGACTTACAACACTTAAAAAAAAATGTTGGTAGATATTTGCTGAAGGAATTCAGGTTTAGAACCTATCTCACGAGAAAACAAAACAAAAAACAGCATTGTCACTTCTTGGATCTGAACCTGAACCTGCTTTTGTGGGTTTCTTCTTATTGTTATTGGAAAGAGAAACTGAATGAAAACTCAAAATTTTAAAAATAAGTTTAGCTGAGCCACGTGGCATTGTGGCTTTGTCCAATCTCTTCCAGATGTGCTGATGTCATAATCACATGAGGACATCAAAGGCAAAATCTTCAAAGCAAACCCTCATTGGGATCAAAGCAGACCTTTGGGGTGGCAGACTAGCTAATAATCTCCATAGGATGGCTCAGACATAGCTGATGACGCATAGTCTTATTACTTAACATTAGACCGGTTGTGATGTTTTAGTCTATCACAATGTTTAGAAAAGGATTCAGGGGTGAGGGGACTTCTTAAGTCTGCGGTTTTTAGAGTCAAGGAAACCAAATCTTTAAAAAACATGAATTGGACAATTAAGACTTAATGAAAACCAGATGCCTTCCAAAGTGCCCCTGAATTATAGTTGTGAATAGATGATAGGAGTAAATGTAATTGTGGGGGATGAAAGGATGGTTTGAATGGCCAGATTGTGAGTGATGGATTAGAGCAAGTTCTATGAGTACAGACTTGATTTTTTTAAGGTTACAGATGTTTGAAAGTAACAGGCACATATAACATTTGTAATTGGCTTCTAACAATATCATAAGCCTTCTCCACCAACAGTTCATCCTTGAGTTTTTACACCAACATATTCTGACTTAGTCTATTTATATTTCAAGAAATCCCTTTTGTTTGGAAACAGGAAGTTGTGACACATGGAACTGGACGCGTTCCTCTATGATTTTAACACTGCCCCCCTTAACGAATAACGAATTTATACAAAATACTTGCAGGACAATGCATGAGATGTGTTTGATGGGTGTTCCCATATCCTTTCCACTGGGTTAATTATCATAATACCCCCCCCCCCCATTCTATTCAGGCCAGTTCTCAGTGCACAGGACGAAATCATGCCAAAAAAATAAGACCCTGCTCCCCCTCCATTTTTTTTTCTTTCTCTTTTCTCAAGGTCCTGCCACTGCTTCCCACAGTCTGTCTAGATTTGTGATTTTCTCAGGGGAAGCCATTCATTCTTAAAGACAACAAGCGCACGTCCCCAGGGTTCAAATGAAGCAGCTGCCTGAACATTGCCAGTCCACAGATGTGCATTTTCAAAGCAGCCCATCTAGGTATTAAAGCTGACTATCTGCCACTCTGAAGTGTACAGACTGTTTTTTCACACCACCTTCATGGATTGGAAAACGACACACAGAACACAACTGGCCGGGGTGATTAGTGTTTGGTGTGCATATGATTTCGACACTAGGGTGCAATTGAGGCCCGAGCCTATTCAACAATTTCCGATAAGCTTTTGGGACGACGCCCAAATGTCACTAGACCGAGATAATTCAACAATCCAAAACAAGGGTGTTTGTCTGACTCTGAACTATGGATGTTCAAGAGATATTTTTACTGCACATGCTGTTTTTAAGTGGCCCAAACCCGCTAAACAATACTTGTATGTCACAAGGGAGGGTCTTACATACTGCATACGTGCACTTTGAAAACAAATAGAGATTGGTGGTTTATTTAATAGTAAAAGATAAGGGTCACAGAAATATAACACAGGGTGCAAAGGGTTAACTTAGTCTGATGGGCTGGGAGCGGCTGTTTGCGTCAATGCATCACTTTATATTTTCAGCATGACTGACTTTCCCGGTTTCTGCAAAAGCTCATTGATTTTAACAATTCAGTATGATAGTAAACCGTACTTGCTATTCCAGCACTGTGCTTGTTAAAGAGCCTACTTTTTCAACATTTTATGCTGCTGTACACGGATATATTTAATGGAATTTGATGGGGTATTGTCGCTGGAGAAACTCTATGTATTTAAGAAAATTAGAGGCATTTATTTGTGATGTAGTGACACCTATAGGCAGATTACAGAATGCATTTATTTTTAGTTTTTTTGGTTTGCCTTTTCAGGCAATAATGACGTTCATGCGTTCATCTCGTGTATGAAGTGGCTTATTTATACAGTTGTAGGGGGGGGGGCAGTAATACCGCCTGAGAGTAGTTTAATTCGTTATTTTTTCGTGTCTGTAAGTTTCCGCTTCGAATATGCATCTGAAGTGTCGTGGGGCTTGATTAGTCAATATTCCACAAGGGGGTGCAAAAGTTTCAATTGTGTAATTTCACTGCGCTAGAGAGACTTTAATTGAATAGAATAGTATAAAATAGAAATTGCTTTCTATGCTTACACATACAAGGAATTTTTCATGGCAGAAGCTTCCAGTGTACAAACAATATAATAATAATAGAGGTAATAGTAGTTTTAATATATACATTTTAATAGATATGATATACATTACAAATACAACACAAATACAAATCTTTTAAGTACAGTGCAAGTGCAAAAGAGGTAGATTATGTTGCAGAAGACGTAGGATATCTATGCAGTTATTGCACAACGGGGCAGTTTTAACTGTCCATGAGATGAACGCAAGGTACCAGCGGCCTAGGCGGGGACTACCACCCTGATTGACACCCAGGGCTGACTCTCAGTAGAAGCTGTAGTATGTAGCCAAGACATTACTCAACTTGGCAGAGTTTCCACCGTGGAGTGGTGCATAGGCCCAGGGTGTGTCAGTGGTATTGCGCGGTGTGATGTGGTTATCTCTGGACACGGATAGCCAATAGGAGGGGGATGGAATGAGACGCATTCTTGGCAAGCCGCTCAGAGTGATTTTTTTAACAGCCACATGCTTCTCAAACGCGTTACGTTACCGTGAGCCTGTGTTCATCGTGCCGTGTCGTTTGGAAATGCCAATTATATTTTTGTATTTTCTCACCAACTTTGAGTTGTCGTTTGTTCTACTGCGCCTTGGCTCTTTGCCACGATCCCTGGCGCCATACACGCCAAGGGTGAGGGAATACGGCCAGTCTCCTCCAGTCTCCAGTCCTAGTCACCTTGTGGCAGATTCAGCACTGATTGGCCATAAGGCACGTCCCTCTCAATGGCAGTGCTGGCCAGCAGGCGACTAGGAAACACTGCTTAGTGTAGTGTCAACACGAGCCAATGTAAGTATTGAATAAAATGGTCAGAACTGCAGTAAAAATGCAGCGACACTGGACCAGTATCTCTCCGACCCACCTTAACGCTGTGTCAAATTGCATCTCGAGGAATACGGAGGAGTGTGTTTTCTTTAAGCAGCCTTGTTTGCAATAAATTTGCTGCCATTACAAGCTTTTGGCCTTCCAATGTCTTCGCTTGTGTTCATAATCCTCTTCTTGAGACATTACTGAGAGCGCAGAGAGACGTAAACCAGGCGTAGGTGGGGGAGTCTGGTAGTCCTCACGCCCCACCCAGCTTTCAGCTCAGAGACGTGAGTATATGGAGCACTGTGAATGTATTTATAGCACAGTAATAAGGGAAATGGGAGAGGTGCGTGGATATGTTTATTTATTCTCTAGGGCCATTTAGTCAGGCCAGCAATAATATCCAACATGCTAATACTCAGTTCCAGATCATCCGTTTCTTATCTTTACCCAGCCTCTCCTAGAGTTCTGCTCAAAAGCCAATGTCTCATCCAAAGATAATACATTTATATTTTAGGCGGTACTAGTAAACTAGTCTGGTATTGAGTGTATTGTGTGTTTGTAATTGATTTGTATGTTTTCTCATAGTTTTTTACCTGCTTGCAGTACTTCTGTGTCTGTTATTGCAAATTAGCCCCTAAACTTTGGCCCTTTTGTACGTCACTCTGGATGAGAGACCAAAACTTCAATGTGATCTTCTCGACAAATGCCACTTCAGCCATGTCTGAGGAAAGTCGCCCTGCAACGTGCATCAAACGTGCTCTCACTATTTAAACAGGCCCGTTCCCTCTTGTCCGTGTTCTTCCAGATGAACCAGTCACAAGCTGCCAAGTGCATTTTTGATTAAACGCGGAAGTTAACGCCTTGACACCCCTATTATATAGCCTTGACACCCCTATTATATACCCTACATACATTTTCTTTGCACCGGTCTCCCATTTCGTTACAATTACAAATGATCAGTATTCAAAACTCAAATGCTAAAATTTCACTCTTTTATCAGCGAAATTTGTTAGAAAAGAAATACAAGGGAAAACATTTTCCATTCAATAGTTTCAAAGGTTGATAAGTTTCCCCGATTGATGGGTTTCTCCGGTTTCTAAGGTTGATTGGGCCATCACTTATGGACAGAATTGCCGTATATTTGAATATATAGGATTCAAGGCAGGGCTCTGATTGGGTCGATCGAGGACATTCACTACAGTGTAGCATTGGACTTTGGTCGTTGTCATGCTGAACGGCACGTTTTTCTCACGGTTTAGGTTTCAAGCAGATAGAAGCCAGTTTTCCTCTTGGTTTTGCTTTGACTTTGCTCCATCCATTTCCCTCTCAATCCTGTCTCTTCTGATTGGCTGTAACAGGATGCTGGCAAAATCATTCCTGACACTAGCAGAGGCGTTGACTGGGTGGTGTTGGCTTTGTGCCAAAACAGTTTTTCAGTTGGACCAAATTTTTTAACATTTTTTTTCATATGACCTCAAAAAATTAGCTTCAGCTTTACACTTAATGCCAAAACTGAATTATTTTGGAAACTTTAATGAATCTCTTTAGTCTAAATGTTGTGTTACGTTTTAAAATTGATACCTAAAATATATTTAATTATATAATACTGTGTGAGACAGTTTCCTTGTGATACAGTTGGGTCACAGTGACAGCTATTGGACTTTATCAAACCCATCAGAAGCATTAGCCTTTAAATGTAATTTTTACAAAAACAATTAAAAGGTATTTTTTCTATTTTTAAATTCTCAGTCAGACCTAGACGCCTAGATGCTCTTTTGTGTACGTTCGGAACGAACCAGCTTCCCAAACAGGCCCCGACTACAAGTGTGAGAGTGCGTCCACATTTGCGTTTCTGTATTTGCCTGTTGTCGAGGGGCCTGATTTTGGCTTCTGCCGAGGCCTCTCAACAAAGAGTTAATACTGAGGACATTCTGAGAACTGAGACTCACACTGGGTCTGAGCCCGCCCTCTTTAAAGCCGTAACGTCACACTGACACTTATTCACAGGCACACATGCACACACGCACACACACACGCGCGGGCGCGCGCAGCATAGTATGTCTGGGCGTGCAGAAGAGAGTCTCCCCTCTTACGTTACCTCAGCTGTCAGATGGAGAAGGGCGGTTGGGGGGGGGGGGGGTCTGGGGGTGTTAGCGCAATGAGGGAGAGCTGAAGAAAGTGAGTGAAAGAGAGCGAGCGTGTGAGTGCCAGAGCCGTTAATAAAAACAACTGAAACCACTGAGGACTGCAAAAAGACGGTGAAAAGAGGGCACGCTGGAGCGGAGGGTTAAAATCCAAGAGAGAGCCTCGGTAGTTACTCGTTTTTTTCTGGATTTTTGATGGCGGGTTTTCCACTTTTTCTAATGAATTCAAAACCATGCACAGGATGACTGACCGGCTCCACACAGAACAAACGGAAAAAAAAAAATCCTCACCAAAGCCAGAAAATTGGATGTCATTCAGAAGGAAAATGTGATTATTTGAGGAATAAAGGGACATAAATGAGATGAGAAACGGATGCGCTTTTCTGCAGAAGAGGAGAAAAAGGCAAAAATAGAGAATTCCGGGTGAACTTTTGAAGGGATTCCATCGGCACCACTCTCATTAACTTTCTGCGCACCTTTGTACAAAACGTGTGTCTAGATTGGTGATGGAAGCCAGGCGAAACTTCAGCAAACCATGGTCACTCCAAAGGACGGGGACAGGCAGACGCTAGCAGCCTCGGAGTCGTCTAGAAGAAAGGGAGGAGACGCAGTGAGGAGAAAGCAGAAAGAGAGCGGGGAGAGGGAAATATGAGTTTGCCGACAAACTGTGCATTCATTTCCCGTGCTGACCGGGCATTCAGTGTACGGAATGGGAATATCTGTGGCTCCCCGTGTGCGGTCAACCGACCAATCGACATTGTGCAAAAGCGCAGGCGGTAATTTTTCCTTTTCTCCCCCTGTTTATCTGTTGATGCAGAGAATGTCTTCTAATGTACTCCCCCCCCCCCCTCCCCCCGCTGTCTCAGAGAACACTGGTAGGAAGTTGTGAAACTCGGATCAGTGCAGGTCTTGCTCTCAGAGAGGGACACAGACACGGCAGTGCCCACGGCACGCTGCGTCTGCTGGTCTCAGTCGTTCATCCTTCGGTGGCTGAGTTAGTGTGCTCAGGAAACCATAGGGAAGGAAGCGCACATCTGCAGCTCTGGTGGCGTTTCCTGGTGTGCTGACAGTTTCACTTAATTACCAACACATTGCTCTAGCAAACAGGGAAGTGGGGGGGGGGGGGCCTGCTTTGTTTCATTTGATTCCGTGCCTCTTTTTTTAAAATTTTGAAACACATAAAGTGCAGATGGAAATAAGGGAAAGAGGCCGTTATAGTTTGTCCCAAGAAGACACATTTCTGGAGAAGTTCCTGAGATCCATTTAAAAGGACACAGTTTATACGTAACCGCAAGTAGTATCTGGCACGTTAGGACGGCAAGCTCTTGTAATATATGAATTTGTTCCATTGCCGTCTGGTAAAATTTGAAGAGGTTCCCTCATGGAAATAGAGATTTCAGAGTTGTTGGGGGAAAATGGAATTCAGCATTTACCAATGAGCCTCCATAAAACATACAATAACATGGTTGCTGTTCTTGGACAATTTTTTGGACAAATCTCCCCCTGCCATAAAGATTTCCGCTAATTATAAATGCTACCGAAATAGAACAAATAAAGTAAAAAAATATGGTCTTTTGTGAATGGATAAACTTACACGCGCAGTTAGTTTTACGATGAGGTGATTTAAGAGTTTAAGGACATACAGGAAATGGAAGTCTTGATCAGTATTGCTGCAAGGGAGTCAAGGAAGGCCTGAAACCTTCTCTCCTCCGCCTCAGCTGGGATCAGAGCTTCACTTCCTGTTTTAGATCTTTTCTACCTTATACGATTCATACCTACATTCAGTGAGTTTGAAAATAGTTAATTTAACACCAGTAGGACTCTTAAGGGCTTATCAAACTGAAATTATATAGTTGTACAATTTTGTATTCTTATTTCAACTAGAGTGTTTTCGTTACGTACAGGTAGAAGAGCCCAATGTTGACCTCTACTGAGAAAAACATTTGTTCTTATTAACTACTAGAGTAAAGGTACATCTACATGGTCAGAGCCAATTAGTGCTTCCAATTCCAACTGGAACTGGAGTTAAAATCTTGCGCTCTCCTTGTTCAGCTGTGTGATTAGCCTGTGTTTATAAAATTGCTGAAAATTAGTTTAATTGTATCAGTCTATAGGACAGACGTTTAGTAATGTAGAGGTATAACATGAAAAAATTCCATCCTTTTATCAATATGTAAAATATTAAAAATAATAATGGAATTTATTCAATCTATGAGACAAAATACATAATTTCATTATACATTTTAATATGTTAATAATTAAACATGTATTGCTTCAGTTCTGAATGGGTTATGTATTCTGTGAACTTGCTAATCTTTAGACCAACAGAGCGTTCTTAAACTGCTCCAGGCCTGGAAAACTGAAATAAGACCATTAGGTTTAGTTTTTTTAGTTTTTTTTTTTAAGTTTTTGTGTCAGGGTCATGAGATCGTTTAGGCTGAAATAAGTTACTAGAATAGATGGTTGCTTAACATTTAGCTGTGTGCTAAAACGTTTGTCATTACAGTAACTCACTACAGAGGGAGGCAGACGGTACTGTCCTGATCTCTTGGATAGGATGATGAACATGGGGATTTTATTTCTAGTGTCTGTCTGAGCTCGTAAAAATGAACACTTTTTAAAGAGTTAGGCCTGGCAGACGTGTGTTTTATCAGTAAGGGGGAATGGGTTTGATGAGTTACCAGTGATTGCGTTGTGATCCACATGTCTTTGTGACATGGGTTCTACAGAATTCCTCATGAGTGTGCTGGTTTAAAGCTAGGCAAAGAACATTACAGCCAAGATACTTAGATGCCTTAGATGCCTTAGATGTCAAAAGTTGTAAACGATTTTGACTTTGAAACACCTGTGCTTCACGACCCACAAATAAAACTACGAGCTGAATTAACAACAAAAAAACGACAATAATAAATCATGATAATATTATGCCCAGGGAATTCTGTGGTCTGTTTGATCAGAGCCGGCACTTGCCTGTTAAGACTGTAATTAGCTCAAATTAAAAGTGCCGTTTTATTAGTCAAATATTGCCGTAACATGCTTTCTCCCAGGTGCTTAATGGCTTAACTAATGAAATATACGTGGAGTATTAAACCCGCATGAACCCTGTGGTTAAGCAGTCCCAACATGCTGTCTGTCTGTGCGGTGTTACTTCTTCCCTGTTTAATCACCGCCGCGCTCCCAGGACAGTTCTGTCTCTCTGTGCTGTTACTTCTTCCCTGTTTAATCACCGCCGCGCTCCCAGGACAGTTCTGTCTCTCTGTGCGGTGTTACTTCTTCCCTGTTTAATCACCGCCACAGCGCTCCCAGGA
>JAOVYW010058806.1:0-22678 GCA_025775045.1 Hiodon tergisus | reverse complement strand
CTGTGATCGCTCTGTTCTCCCTGCACACCTTCTGTGATCGCTCTGTTCTCCCTGCACACCTTCTGTGATCGCTCTGTTCTCCCTGCACACCTTCTGTGATCGCTGTTCTCCCTGCACACCTTCTGTGATTGCTCTGTTCTCCCTGCATACTTTATGTGATCGCTCTGTGTTCCCTGCACACCATCTGTGAAATATTTCAGATTAGCATTTGTATTGCCAAAATTAATATTTACATGTTAATTTATTAAAATGTGATCTAGCTTTAAAGTAAAATTTAGCAGAAAAAAAATCTGATTAATTTGTTGGTTTAAATATGGTAACACTTGTAACTACCCCCACCCCCATCAGGCCTTATTCATTACGCATTCTTTCTGCATCGTAGCAGTAAAACCACAGAAAGATTTTACCAACCCTTGTGTAAGAGTGGCAGATGCGTTTTAATTTAACACAGATCAAAGGACGACAACATTCCGAAGTTAAATACATCACCGGTTGTATCCCATCATTCCATTTTCCATATCATCATATCATATATTCTGTTTTTAATGCAGACATTTATCTGTTGTTATTTATTGTTGCATGTGTTATTCAGAATCTAAATCCGTATGACTCTTGGGCTTTCTTCCCGATGGAGGACGCATGCTTTTGATGTCAGGTGAAGGGCAGAACTCATCCCATTGGCTGGCACAGCTGCAGAACACTCATCCCGATCATTCCTCACCCGAAGACAGCTCGTTACTGCACTGAGAAAGTGTCATTTCAAACACTGAAATTGAGAGCCTGTTACAACCATTAGAAATATATATTAAACACGTATTTTGGACATTTCCACCTTTTTCAGAATTGATTTATGGAATATCCGCCTACCTCATGTTCATCTGTTGAGTCCAGTCCACTGGGGCTAGAGCTGGTATTATTATAAAAAATAAAGCAGCACGTGAATGCGTGAAAAGCTAACCCTGAGGAAGAAGTCAGCTTATCGGGTCAGGAGAAAGACGGTCGGTTCCAAATGAGAAGAGTGAGAACCACAAGCGGATGAATACAACAGTATCTTCCATTAGGGAAGTTTACAGCAAAGGATGTGGGATATCTTTGTTTTTTTTTAAGAGCCATCTCACAAAGCTGGTTTTTCCATTAAGGTTTCTGTTGGATTTGGAGCAAGTTTCCCTTTCCCCCCCATCACAAAATAATGTATGAATTCCTTCCACATGGATTTTTTTCAAGCCAGCTTGGTTTCTTTTATAGGCCAGCCTCTTGGCTTAGCAAGTCGCTTTCCCATGAAGAGTGTAAAAGTGTTGTACATTACCATGTCTGGATGTATGATTGTGTCTGAAACGCGTACTTATCTTTTTCCATAACGCCGGGTTCCTCTGCACCGTTTCTGTTAAACATTAAACTGTAAAGATGGCAGATTTTCCACCGACGCTTACCGCCCATTATTGCTGCATCCCCTCGTATTACAATGGAAGCTTTTATGTGTAAGTGGAAGTTTATTTTCTACGTTAAAATAGACATGTTTGAAAAGGTATGGGGTCTCCCTTGAGTAGCCCTGCCACAGAACGGATAGCCCACCCTTAGCTGCAGACGTTTGGGGCCTCTGACAGCATCCCAGCATTGACCTTACTCGAGAGAGAGAGAGAGAGAGAGAGAGATATCGTGGAAACAAAAGCAAATCCCCTGGACAGACGAAACCCTAAACCCCGGCTGCATCGTCCGACTCTTTAATAACTGTGTTGAAGGGAAGTTGCAGTAAGTGTAGTATTCCGGGACTAGACGCTGGAAGTATAGAGTGAAATAATGGTCAGGTAACATGGCCTGCTTCCAGTCTAAACATAAGGGCTATAGTTTATTATTTCATTATCTATCGTTTTTAGCGCTGTTATTGTGTTATTCATCTTTAGGACCGAATCGGTATCTTTGCATTGCATCAGAATGAAATGCATTGGATTTAACAGGAGCTTCACTGGCCTTTTCTGCATCCGAGTTCATTGATAATACTCTGATGTATTCATCTAATATTAACCCACTCAATAAACACACATTGCTGATGTAACTGAATCACAGTTTTTATGCTGGAGTCTGACATTCTCGGAGCCCTGGTTTTATATAATCACATGGTGTCTCCATTCGACGGGAGATAAATTACTGAGTGGAAAGTAAAATGTGCAAATGTAATCACATGAGGCCTCAGTATAAACCAGATCTGAAGTAGTGACTGAAATTGCGTTTCGTCTGACATGTGGTGCGACAAGTTTATGTCTTTTTTTAAGCCAGTGAACTTTTGCCAACAAAATTCAATTGTCCCCCCCATAGATATACATAGATATAGTTTGATACTTGATTGTGTCTGTCAGTAATGCTAACATGCTACACAGCGTATTCTCTTAGGAATAACCTTGTTTTCACTGGCGTGAACTGTTAGTGCATGTTAGTCTGTTTATGCTGAGCAGTAAGGTAAAATTAATCTTTTTAGTGAACTTGAGTCTAGTATGATGAACGTTAATGCAAAATTGCAAGATGAGAGCAACGTTATTTAAATGACTGTAAAATCTGTCTCCTTAAAAAGTGTATTTTATAATTTTTGGTGGTTATGCAACTATTTTATGGAAGGCTATTGGACAAGAACTCACACTATAGCTAGATTACCATAGTCTGCCATTATGTACCAGGTTCTGCTGCTCTCGTGCTGGACACTAAGGACATAAACTCGTCATCTTAATCTCCAAGTCTATGTCCTTTATCAGCCGTTTCATCGTTATTATTTTAATGTATAATATAATAATATAATTATGTTTGTTATTGATTTTACTCTATTTAGTGTCCTATTAATCCTTACCCAAACAAATATTTCCTGAATTTTAAGGGTTGGAGTTTGGTATTTTCCTTGTATTGCTATTTGTCTTGTGGCTTAGCAGCAAATGTGGAGCACCAAAGCACGTACACTGGAGATATCGGAGATGAGTGTTTTAAATCTGTGTAATTATAGTCCTGTTAAAATGTCAAACAGACCTGAGATGCATTAACCATACACGATTACCGTCTTGTTAAAGACCGTTCTCCGCCTCTCCAGAAATCCCAGTCCTTTCAGTGTTGGCAAAACTTTATACGAACTCTTTGGAAATAAACAAGATTAGTCTATATTATAAATGAAAGTAGTTTATGAGGCAATGGCATCTCTAAAACAAATGAACTGGATCATAATGAATTACGATATGCCTGACCGCTAAAGATGTTGTTGATCACAGGCGATTGATGGTATATCCCTCTAATTTGTACTAATAAATGTTTACAATTAGATGGGTCAAGTCAAACAAAAGCTTTGCGAAGCAGAGCAGGTAGTTTTCCATTGAAAGAACCAACTTCTGATTTCAGACAAAGCAGGTTACCAGTGAAATACACTTTGGAACGGCATCCAGAAACTAATTTATAGTTCAAATCTAAAAATCGACTGGACGAACACAGAGGAGACTGGGGACTTGAAAAGTCTTTATTATGGTGCGCGCCGGGAGACTTCTCTGAACTCGCCAGGGAAGTCTAGAAGATTGATGCAAACAGGATGTGCAAACGAGCATATATAATGTATAGGTGAGAAGGGGTTCCGCCACACACCATTCAGATGAACGCGTCACGCACAGGGAGTTAACGTCAGGGCGACTGACAGTATCTGTGCTTTCTCAAGCCGTTGGCGTGTTCTGCACTGCTGACCTTAGCCCCACAGAAGACTTATACAGTATGCAAAACGGTACTGCTAAATTAAGACGTGACACACGCACAATAGGCAGTTTTTATTTACGGACAGCATATTTTAGCAACGTCAAAAATATAAGCATTGCGTTTCGCATTTAAACAGGAAGTAACCGTAAGCCACAAATAATACGGGCAAGGACCACCAGTCCCATTAGTAGGAAGAAACATTGGATGTATAACACCAGGGGAATTTCAGCTGGGAAAATACACAGTGACCTTGCAGCGCAGACATAATAAGCCTCTGTTCTGAAGGCCCCACTCCTGTTACCAGTACGCCGCAGTGCCCAGTTTAAGACTGGAAACAGATGGCTTGTGTTTCTCTGTCTGAAGCCTTCTTCTCTCCGGCTCTTTTACTGTTGGACAGGGCATCTTGTTTTTGAGGACTGTGTGGAGCGATGTTCCAGGTCTGTGTTGTATTTCAGGTTACTGAGCGATGTCGCCTTAAGACACGGCAGAAGTTGAACGAATGCTGTATTTAATGTACGCTGGTGGAAACGAGACCATTTACATTTATATTTGATTCTCACCCATTTTAGGTATTTTAAACCTACGGCTACGGAAGCTAGCTCCCGTTTTCAGCAGTCAGAAATGGACACGTTTCTTCTGGGTTTGTTTTGACACGTATTTAACTTCTGTAAAGGTGAAGGTATTTATGGAGACGTGTCCCTTTGGGATTAGACATCGGAGCTGGTGTGGGACTTGGGAGAGGACACCCACCATCATAAGTGCCATGTGCTTCAATGCAAAGAGAGTCTGATGTTTTATTTGGCCTGGTGCACGCTGTATGAAGAAGCTCTTCTGCTTATGTTATTTCCTGCCTTTGAGAGGGAAGGAGTAAGGCACTGGGCCATGCTTTTCGCAATCGAGAAACCTAACTGCAAGTACCTACGGTAATAATCTTTTGACAGGAGAATTAAATTACACCGTATACGACAAGGCAGACTGCCATGTCGGGGGGGGCCCAGTTCCCACAACATTTTTTTCCTCGGCCTATTTATATGGAGGCAGATCAGCTCACTCATCAGTTTTATGTAATTAATCCCGCCACGAAATGTAACACTTTACTTTCTAATTAAAAAAAATAAAAGCAGAGACCGCAAAATGTTTCAGTGGGAATATTGTGCTTGTGTTTCGAGGGAGTGCTCCTCTCCCCACCTTTTTTATTTTTAAAATGTGCTTTAATGGCAGTAAGCACAGGATACGGCACTTCTTTTCCCTCGCTGCGGTATGAAACATCTGACAGATGCTCATTAGTTTATCTTTATCCATTAAAATGACCTCAAGTAGCTGTCATTACCGAATTCTGGAGACATTCGGGCTGCGGGCGGACCCTGAAACTTAAGCCTAATTGAGAATGGTGACTGCCGTACTGTTTATGTCTTTGTTTACGTGCCAATTGTCTTCCATTCACAGTGCGCACCGCACAAATGGGCAAAGTATTCCTCCTGTAATAAATTTTGTCTTCATGATCCGTTGAATCTTTCGGAGGTACCAGTTTGGCACATTTAAGGGTTTGTGGAGTACACAAAAAAATCATTTGGCATTGAAGTACATTATATATATATATACGGTTTTCTGTTCTGTGTTGTGGGTTCTGGTATAAAATTGTAATTTTATATTAAATGCTTTTTATTTACGTCTTCATTGGCAGGAGAAGTACCCAGATGTGGTCAGCCTTCCTGAGGGTTGCAGAGCCAAAATCATGACCATCCAGAGTCCTCAACTACCGGGGTAATTCTAACACTTACCCAATGTAATATTTCTATAGTTTTGGCATAAGAATCTAGGGGATCTGTAATATGTTCATACAGCCAGACTGGAATGTGAAGTCTCACTTAAACCCCATCCCCACCAAGGCTAAATGAGGGATGGCCTCCTTGTCAGCAGTCAATAGAAAGAAAATCGTCTGAACACGGCAGTGTTATTTCAATTCAACCTGGCATCTAGTCGGTCAGTTGAAATGCCAGTTAGAGTGGATTCACTTCCCAAATCTCTTGCGAGCGTTTGGTTTGGCGGTTTTATTTGGATTGATATACATTAACAATCTGCTCATAAAGAGAACGGGCCTGTAAGTGAGCACGGGGGTAATGGAGATGAGGGAGTAGGGAGAACTAACAGCATTCTGACTGACTGACTCAGGTGTGTAGCCACTGTCGTATGGAGCATAGATGTCAGCTCCGAGGGGACAATCACACCCAAGGTAGATCTGCTGACAAAAATCCCAGAGCAAGGTAAGTCATTGTTCCTCTGATCATTCCTTTTCTCAACTCCAGAATCCTAGTCCTTATTTTGGCTTGGGCCTGACTGGAATCTGCCAATTTTAAATTGACACACAATCGTAGCCATTTTTCAAACAAAAAACTAAAAAAGGTTTGCCTGTAAAGGAAAATTATAGAATGCCATTGGTTAACTGTATTTACTACTTTTGTTTTTGGACAGTTGGTCAAAGGAGCAAGTTCACAGTGTGGAAATTGTCAGGAATGTCGGTACATTTAACTGTCGCCTGCTTTTATCGCAGCACTCAGCATGGACCAGAAAAAAGTGATCGACAACGCACCCTGCTCTTTTCACAGTCTACAGAGGATTCTGGGAGTGGAAGCCTCCATCGAAAGCATTATTAAAGCCATGTGTATGGAATAGCGAGGCGGGAGGGAAGAGTCCAGTAAAATGAAAGCACGGTTGGTTTTTTCTTATTTTATTCAATATAAACTTCTGTACAATCCCTATTAAGAAATGTTAATAACACCTGTACATTTTGCTTCAACACATACATATACTGTATGTCCATATATGTAATTGATCAAGAGCTAAAAAAATAAATTTAAATACCAGACGGCACAATCCACTTTGTTTTCGAAGCCACTGTGCCTATCGCCAGGTTGTTTGACGTTTGCAGTACTAGTGATTTTTGTCCCCTTTAGTGTCCAAGTCCATTCTGTCATGGTAATATCCTTTCCTTCACACATCCTCAGGAAATACAGTTCAGTGCTGTCATTTTTTATGTTCTTAACACTGATTTGCCGTTTTAGTACATAGATCCTTAATGCAAGTAAGAGTTCTTAAGATACACATAGCAAAGTAACTTAGTTACTTAGCAAAGTAAATGACAGGTTATTGGGGTTTCATGTTAAGACAAAAATTGATCAAATCATTCAATGACTCGTAAATGCTGTGAAATCTTTAAAACGTCTCTAGGTCATATTAATTTGCATGCAAGCCATGATGCTGGGAAGTAGTCTGCTAAACCGGGGGTTCCCAATCCTGGTCCTGGAGGACCACTGTGCGTGCAGGTTTTCAATTCTAGCTAAGCATTTGAACTAACTAAATTATTGCCTTATTGGACTAAGTGTTCTGCAGTATTGAGGCTGATAGTTATTTAAAGAGAGCTGGAAAACTTCCTAGATGGTGGTCCTCCTGGACCAGGATTGGGTGCCCCGGTGCCAAAACAACAGCCGATGATTAAGCACCAGGAGCTTTTCTTGCGTCTCTAGTATAAATGGCTGGCTGTTACCCATTTTACTTGGTCAGATATGAAATAGCCTAGCACTGCATTAGCGTAAGATATCCTGCATCTTCCCCAAAGACACAATTTAAGGTATTTACATTCAGTTGGTTTTATTTGACATTTAACCTGGGAAAATATTAAGATCTACATTTAATGGAGGCAAAATGCTTGAAGCTGGTGGTATTTGTTTGAACAACCGGTTAAGGTGAGCAAGATCACCAATTGCACATTGAACCCTGGAAAATACGGTATTTAGCAGGAGAAATGATCCTGTTGCATTCCTTTACCACTGAAGGCCATATTTCCACTGAGATATATTGGGTGTGGGGATAATACAATAACTGTCGTTGGACAAATTCCCCTACTCTCTGTGTAAAACAAACCATTGGCTTACGAATAGGTTCTCTTTGAAAGGTCTACGAAATACAGTGATCCTACTCGCAGTGACATTTCCTTAGTATTAATCATTTTCAGTGCCAAAGGCTGGATAACCACTATCTTTTCCATGAAAGAAGTGCATTATTGTGTACATAACTGAATTAAACCTGCCCCTTATGTGTTACAGGTACTTGTTTAGCTGCCCGTGTTAATAAACCCACAAAATTAGCTGGCACATAACCGTTGCACATTCCTTTAGAACTGTATAATTTAAATGATCAAAGGGTTAGTTAACAAAAATACGCTAACAGAATTGGCAAGAGCACCGAGTCCCTCATTTGAGTGAATCACTCAAAACAGGAATACTTCCATGCCAACAGTTACCACTAACATACTCATTACAGGTAAGAATCAAGTGACTTCCTGCCTCAGCGTTTGCCCATTGTACAGCCAATATGCTTTCTCTGCAGCAGGAAATTCATTTTGAGCAAAATTAAATGGTCGTTCAAATGCAACACTAAAAAGAAAAACCAATTATAGCCTTGACCCAAAAAAAGTTCAGACCATGTTATTTCTATGTAGTGAATGGAACAAACAACCAGCCACGTTAACGGAACACGATATACTTAAATTGGGGGGGGGGGGCATTGCCTTGACGAGTCACAAAACGGACCCCCCCCTTTCTAAATACATCAGCCCACGTTGGGTGACGTAATCATTTTGCGTTGTGCACAGGGATGGGATTTTGTTCGACTACACTTTATGGCCGGTGTCTTATATCGTACTAAGTGGGGGCATAAGCACTTGACAGAGCCTAAGGAGTAACCCACATGTAAGAGCAAATTATTGGCATTAAGAGATGTAGACAAAATGTAACAGAAGTCTCTTTGGACCTTTATTTAATATTTAAGTGCTCTCTGTGCTTCCCCCGTCCATTAATAAATGTTCCCTCACCTCTGGTCATTTCACGCTTCGATGTATTCAAAAAAAAACAAAACAAAAAACACACCAGTCTTTTGGCACAAATATACAGCATAGTGCTATGCATTCAGAACCACGAAAGAAACAGCCAGCAGTCCAGCACAGTTAACCCTCATACTCAACCTTTCATCTGGGACACACCGAGGTACCTTGTGCTTGCAGGAGGCAAAGCCACGCTGGGACATGTGGGGGGGTCACGGCGGCAAAACCAGTCCCATCTACATTCATTCTAGCAAATATGGCATACAGCTTTGGAAAGAACTAAAAAGGTAATAATAAATCTGGGTTCCACAGTTGCTGAAACGGTACTTGGATACTTGGAGGGAAGGCACCCAGAGTGGTTCATACAGGGTGGAACACCAGCATGCAGTCCTTACCGCTCCGTTCCAGGTAGAGGTTTTTCGTTGTCGCTTCTTGCTTGGCTTCCGCGCTCCACAAGTAGTGATTGACTATTTTTGAGTCTAGTTTGTACTGATGGGAGATGCTCTCGTAAGGTTTGGGGTCCAAATCCAAGATGGACAAGGAATACGTAAACCTGGGCTTCGGAGCCTGGATCTCCGTGTTAGGGTCCAGTCTGAAGAGTGGAGGAAAGATTCAAGACGGGCCACTCGATTTACTCTTCACACATGCATTGCAAATTAAATTTCCTTTTAGCACAAATTCATGTCGTCTGCTTCCGCAATCATAAACATAAAACCTAAAGAAACGACTGAACAAATGAAACAATCACTGAAAATATTAAAGATAGCATTACAGCCACTCACAGCTCTTCCTCTCCACAAGGTGCAAGGGCAATCAAGATGGAGCAGTCTTTGGCAGTCATCGCTACCCTGTATTGGTGAATCTACAGGAGAACAAGAAAGGTTCAAAGTGAGACTGGGAGCACAGTCGTATCTAAAAATCATTTCCGGCATAAATACATGGGGCAACCTTCATTATACACGTGAACCAAGTGAACACACTTCCTGGCCGTTTCCTGTGCGCGAGTTATAGTAATTACTGCAAAAAATTACTTGCCTTCCCAACTGCATATTCAATGGATCCATCATCTTCAGATGGACAGTTTCTCACTTTCTCCAAGAACTTCTCATTATACGGTCCATCTATCTGTAGTCTGCATCTGAGGGATAAAAACAAGTAATTTTTTTTAAACCTAAGTTTATATTCTGAGAATAAAAAGGGGGCAGAATCAGAAAATGAACATTGATGAAGTACAGGATGGATCAGATTTTACTCTGTACAAGCACACCCCCTAGTGGACACTCAACTCATTGTATCCAAAAATAAATTTCACTAGTTTTTCCGCTTAAAAAGTTATTGTTGTGAAAAAGCAAGTACCTTTCTTTGGGGAAGTCCTCAAGGTACTGTTCCACATGCTTGTACAGAGGATAGATCCCTTCTATGTCAAGGTTATCCAGCATCTGAGTTTGGAGTATTTTATAGAGAATGCAGTCTTTGGGCAGCGAGTGGTTACCTGCAGTGCAAAAGAGAAAAATAAACCGGCACTTTTAATATTTGTTACTATTTAAAAAAACGGCCGCCGCGCGGGGCTGAAACTCTCCACTCACCGCTCCGGAGAAGGTCCCGGGACAGCGGGCTGGCCTCGCACTGACCCCTGCCCTCAGAGGGCTGCCCCTTCCAGGCGTCTTCGCCCAAGTGTCCGGAGTCCAGGCTGCTCAGCAGTGCGCTGGATATGACCTGGATGAGCTCGTTGAGGACCGTCTTGCCGGACGGTAGGCCGTTGGTGGGGAAGAAGTAGGCTTTGAGGTGCTGGGTCAGTTCGTTGAGGTCCTGGGGCCGGTCCAGGTCGTCCTTGTAGCCGTATATCAGCTCACCGCTCTGCAGCCAACACACAGACAATTCATGCCCTTCTTGGAGGCTACCGCCATCAAAAACTCGCACAAAACTCTCATATACACAGTTTAAACCTTTATATGTTCATTTATCTAGATTAAATATTAAGATTTTAAAAAAATAATCATGGCATACCGTCAACACAAATTGTAATCTCCTTGTGTGAATGCGCTTACCTTAAAAATTTTGAAATTGTTTTGTGGCTCTTCTATCAAGTGTTTGATTGCAAAGTACATTCTTTGCTTGTTCCTGCACACACACACACAAAAAAACATTTAGTTTAACAATAATGAGTAAGGATAATCAAACGGAAACCAAACTGGGGACATTTTACTAAAGTAGCCAACACATACCCATAACCACTCAAGTATCCCTCACGGTGCAGTTACATTGATCAAATCAAAAACAAACACCACGTGAAGAGAGAAGAAATGAATATCAGGGAATGTCAGGCCTGTAAAATCTGTCAATTCTGAACTGTGAGTGACGTGACCAAGTCATCTGCGTTCTAGCTGTACTCACCCTGAGAAAAGATCCAGGGGGCAATACCTGCTCATCCTCTTCCACTTCCCGTTGTCCACCTGCAGGAAACAAGGCCACGTCAGCCCTCTGTTACCCAGCAACCCCACCCCACCCCCTTAGGACTCACTCTTACCTTAAACTGTTGGTGCATGCAGAACCGACACACAGTGTGTTTCACTTCCTTTGTGACATGAGGTGAAAATGGCAGAAAGCCACATTTTGGCTAGAAAACGAAGGGACAGAAAGCCGATTTAAAACACACCTCATAGTAAACAATAGTGGTTTAGCATAGGGGTCATTTCATCCCCATTCAATTTCTATAGGAAAAAACCTCCCAGTTCATGTAGAGGTTTAATATTGAACTGAACTATAATGACAAAGGGTAGATGCACATTTTAAGGTCCAAGGTATTACTACAAAGTAAATCAATTTGTGTTTTTAATTTAACCATCACCACACACAGTTTGAGGTTGATTCTGCTTGGTTTTATTTTGAATGTACTATGATTTAAAAAACAATGAAGAAGAATGATTGACACTATAAAATTGCTCAATGATCCAGTCCTTCATCCACAAATGGACCCCCCCAGAAGACTGCAGAATAATTTCTTGAATTCTTTGATTATAAAAAATGTGGAATTCTGTGGCCGTGATTATGATCAGAGAACACACCATCATTTGGAAAAGGCAACATTCGTCATGACAAATCAATAAAGATACTAAATTAATACTCAAATCAATAAATAGGCTTAACAAAACATCAGGAAGAAAAAGCATCTTCTTTTTGGCACAAGCATGCTGAAACTTGGGTCCTAGTTCACCAAATCATGTCATCACTGAAATGTTATGCGCATGGAACTGGAGTGGACCTGGCTAATTTAGTGTGTTATTTTGGCAGGACATCACGACCCAGCTAATTAATCGGTCATGAAGTAAAATACGTTTTTCAAATGCAATTTATTTGAAGGTGGACTTAAAGGTATGTAAGGTCTGTTTATGAAAATTCCACCAACCGAAATTGCTGGTGGGACTGCGCAAAGCCCTCAAAAGCGCTTGCCAAATCTCCCATTTCCTTTGAAAACTGACACATACACCTTAACGTCCGAAGAGAGCAGCGTTACCTTAATTTCTATACAGAGTTGAGGTCTGGGTTCCCCGAAGTGGCGGGCAGACAGTTGGGTCAAGTTGGGCAGGCACAAGGCACATCCACTGAAGGTGTCCATCACTTTGTCACAGCGCGATTCTGCAGGAAAACACAAACCACGGGCTAAACGTTTAAGAACCACTGCATGATAAACACACATTATAGACGAATAAACCAGCATTTTATTTTTTATAATGGTTAAGCCTTTTAATCAGGGTCAGCCGATGTCACAATAGAACAATCCGTTTTTTGCCATGTCTGGTCAGCCAGACATCAGCTGGTGGAGGGGCGTGGTGTTATTTCAACATTCCAGACTGAAAATCTCCATCCATCTCCATGTTTAAAGTAACAAGTGGAGAAAAACAGAAATGACATGTAGCAAGTCTTTGGCAATTACCTGGCCGTTCTTGTTGAACCTTCAAAGACAGCTGCTTCACAAAGTCCAAAGGCAGTTTGACAGCTTCCTGTGAAAACGTAAGGGACTTTATGGTTACTACCCTTTGCTAATGCTCCCTAAATGAATGATCCAGGATCAGTTCTGGGACAATGGAATCATCTCTATAAAACACAAAAATGAGTAATGCGTTAGCCATTTTATCACCATGCTTTCCATGGGGGCTAGTTATAGGACAGCCATTACAAGTCCAGATTATACCGAACAGGAAATGTCTGAACAGATAGGATCATTTGCTTTTGAACATAACATCTTGTTAAAAACAAAAACAAATTAGTCTCCCTAGTCTGGCTTTTGCTGACAGTCTTTCCAGTAAATCCAACAGTATTTGTTAACAAGTGACTTGTTGTATAACCAAACAAATTTATCTGGTGTATAGTTAGATTTTAAACATTACGTTTTAAAATGTTTTATACAAGCCAGGAGGGATGACTTGTATAAAATAATATTTTACATTAGAATATCAGTGGTGGAGTAAAGATGTCTTACGCCATGATGAACGCATTTCTCTCCGAGAAGTGGCTTCATGACGTTTTTACTGAAGTCCACAATGTTCTGAATGTGCCGGAAAGCTTGCTCCGTCGTCTGAAAAACAAGGAAGAGCAGATAGCTTTGCTTGCGAATAAAACATTCCTTCACCATTTCTGACCACATACTGAAGGAAAAACCTGTTTTCTTACATTCCATTTACAAACATTAAATTCCCCCATCGGAAAGCTCGAGGTACCTTTTCCCCTATTAAAATACAACAATGTTCAACGACCTAAAACGGCAGAAGTCAACCAAAATTCTCTGGCATCTAACAGAATTACTATCCCGCGGAAAGTCTGCCGAATTCCTAAAACCATTCAAAACATCTGAGATGTAACGTTCTTTGCAGGCCACCAGGATCATCAGTTCTCACTGAGGAAAAACATCTTCAAATCCAGTAAGAATGCTGGACAGCCTAATCTACACAACAGCAATGCTCTCTGACCATGGTTGAAGTTGGGTACATTTGCAAAACAGGAGATAGTATTTGCACTGTAACAATTGATAAGCTGCCGTCAACTTTATACATGGCTGGTTTGCTGATGAATGGGTGAACATTTAAATAACGGTGATACAGTGTACTCTGGAATAACTTTCCATACATTTAGCATTTATTGTTCTTGAGTTATGGCACCTTTCTGTATTGATTATAGTGGTAGATGACAACTGGGGGAGCAACAAGAGCTCTTCATATCTCCAAGGCTTTTTTGTATACTGTAAATAAGCTTTCTGAACTGTCATGCCGACAGCAGACAAAGGGCAGAATACCGATAAACCACAAAAACGTTTCCGGGGTAACTATGGGCCTTTAAAATGGACCAACCTGGACTTTAAAACTGGGTCCATGGAAGCCATGTCCAGGTTTTATCATTCATTTTATACTTTATCAGTGTTGAAGAAGCAATGGAAGCGGGCCAAATAGCCGACCCACGTTACTCTACAAATGTTGAGCCACCGAACTGTCAACATCTTTGGTTGTGCAATTACATCTACAACGGACACTTCTCAGGCTGCCGTAACTTTGGGAAGTGGTTGACTGGCTAGCTACAAACTGACTAATGTGGGGCGTGAGGGGAACGAAAGCAGGGTAGTGTCAAACGTCTTTGTGCCCTCCCTCTTTCCTGTGCGACCAACGTTATCCATTTTATAGCACGAATATCCAATGTCAGTAAGCTAGGTCCAGATTTCCCCCCATTCACTAGTCCAGGTGGCTGGTGCATGAAAAAGTTATTCTAAGATCCTGTAGACCTCAGGTAAACGTGGTAAAACTAGGCGACGTGTAGGACGCTGCTTCTTGCTAGTTATAAGAAACTAAATGAATCAATATTTCTACCTGATGTGCCTGTTCCGCATCTTTCGTAGGGTACTTCAGGAGACGAAGAACTCGGGAATGCTAGAAAAGAGGAGAAAGTCACCGACAAACATTGATTTCATATTTGTGTGCAATAACTATAAAATAAAAATTTCCTAATGATTAAACCAGCAATACAAGGATGTACTTGAAAGTTCCAGTCACTTGAAAACCAATGTGCAAAAAACACATATAGTACACGTATTATTAACTATGTAGCATCAATTTAGTAACTTTCCCTAGAGGGCTATTGACAACACAATTAAGCACTACAATTAGAAAACGCCATCCATTTGTTGTAGGGCTGACAAGCAATGTCTATATTTTTTATTTTTTTTATTTGGCAGACCTATATCTAATGAATCACCAGAGCAGCACAACCTGATAAAACTGCTACATATTCAGAGGAAGTACACAACAGTTTAAAGTGGAAAGTAGCTGAATGCTTCCACCATTGTATTGGCTGGTTGGTTGGGGGGTGAACTTGTGTAATCACAAGTTTGTTCTTCTTTCCAAGCAGTTTTTGCTGACATCCAACCTCTGTCCCATGTCCCAATTTGGAATACGGAAATACCCGTGGTCCACATTCACCAAGTCAACAAAGATTCTGAAGGCTCTTGGTCACCTTTCTCAAGGATCTGCCAAAGTTTCATTTGATATAATATTCTTGAATTCAACATATCCTTTCAATGGTAAACTAGTTAAGTATTAGGTGATAACTTACTTTGTTGAATTACATCAGCATCTCCTGAAGACCAACTTTCAGACATCTGATCAGCAAGTCTTTTTATGATCACTTGCTTTTTAAGTTTGCTAGAATATGTTCATAACAGCACTTACGTGGCCCATCAACTAAGATGGCCCAATTTAAAATAATTTTCGTTTGTCACTCGCCCGTAACCCCAGTTATATATTTACCAAATTCAAGCGATTCATTTTTCATTAAACAGGACATTTATAAAACCATACTGACAGTTAAAACATTTTAAAGAATAACGTTAAGATTTCCGTTGTATAAAGCGACAGTTCTTCAAAGACTTTACATCGGCCTTAATTTTGTTTTCAATCATTTTGTGTACGTGCAGCTTCTGGGCCAACATTTCTGTCTACAGAAATTTTACTATCCGTAAAAGTATTTCTGTAAAACAATTCGACTCGTTGCGCTTTCTAGAGCAAAGGTCTTTGGTTACACATTGGAAAGACCACTCTAGAATTATTTTCGTTAGTTAGTTTAAAGTATGTTATATTTAGTGATCAGCCATGTCAACCGGATGAAGTAAGTGTGGTTCACTTGTGCGGGACCCGGCGCATTAATTTGTCAACTTGTGCTGTGAAGCAGTTAATCGGTTTTCGTTTGTTTAAAATAACAAATAGACTCTTCATTTTTCCGGTCACCAACAGATACACATAGTTTACTCCACGATCACGGTGAACTTTTCCTGTGTTTTAGATTTTCAACACATTTATTAAAAGTTGCTCCCCGAAAAGAGTAGTGCTAGCTAGCTAACCGTTAGCGGGTCAATAGTTACCTGAACATGAGAAACCACAAGGCTCTTGTTTCCTTCTCCGTGGTATTTCCAGTCGTTCTCGTCCATCTTATCCAGTTCCATAACACAGCTGTCCTTGAGTATGATTTAACGACACGACTAAATAACTTTGCTAGCTAGCCCACAAGCTAGCTAGGCCAAACTTGTCCTCACCATCAATACAAAACGATGCAAAACGATTAGTTTTCTTTAAAACCCGGCAGGATACTACCAGTCTTCTCAGGAACACACCCCACTACTCGTTTTCCATTGGTCATGGTTTTATAAACACCATTTTTATTGGTTCATAAAAATGAACAATTGAACCACTCACCCGGCAATACACATCTACTGGCTAAAACCGACGACAATCAAATTCAACGACCACTTCTCTCCAGGAAGTTAAGCCTTCTATGTAAACCGTCATCAATCCTGAATGAACAACAGCGTAAAGTGTTAAAAACTGACACAAGGAAGTCTACCACCTGCACAATCCGACGATCACGTTGTTACGGAGTTTTAGTTACTATTTTAAAATCGTTTACTTGTAATTAAATGGATATGTGATCTGTTTATTAATAATTACGAATTACATTATCCAAACGATTTGAAAATAGCTTATGTATGCGTGAAATGTTAATATTCCCAAACGTGTCATCCCTGTCAACGGACATAATAGCTGTTATTTAGCCCTATGTTTTGTTTTATGTAAAGCCCTGTTCATCAAGAGTAAATACTGACTCGGCAATACTCAATAGAACCACTCACCCGATAATGCATTTCTAATAGCTGGAACTCATTCAAACGACCATCTTCAGTACTGACTTAATAGCATTGTAACTTGTTTAAATTGATACAGGGATGTCCGCCAACTACAGAACACTTATGATAAGGTTGATGACCAAAATCTATGGATAATAATGACTATTGTGTGTATAACATTGTTCTTCAAATGTTTTGAATATATATATATATATATATTTACTAAATATAAATATTTGGCGTGGGTGAAATGCAAATATGTACTTTCTGTCAAGGGACAATGAAAGTGTTTATTTAGGCCTATATTTTGTAACGTTTAAATTGCTGTTCGTCAAGATTAATCTTCAAATAGTTTAAGTTTTGAGGTTGTATAAATTAACATTGATCTGTGCAAACCTCTTGTTGATAAACTGTAACATAGCTATTTCAGAAATGTTTTAGTAACATTAGACATGAACGCTATTAAGAGGCTGTAGAGTTTATTTGTTAGACATAAAAGCATGATATATTTGACCAATTCCAGGTAAGACATGTTTCAAGGGATTAACAGTGTTGCCAAATTTGTCAATCTGAATCCTTACCCAGCAACGCCACAGAAATAGCCTTTCTAACATAATGTAATTTCAACAAAAATCTTAATGCTAGTGCATATGGTTATATTGCTTGCTTTTTGTCCTGTAGTTTTGGCTGTATATGTCCTGTTGTGGACTTCCATTATACTACCGAAAGGTGAGTTGCTGTGCGTAAGGGTTTGAGAACAACCTATTTATCTGGAAATAGTGCTGGTAGCCGTCTTTAGTGGAACGTGAGGTAGGGTCGCTGTTGAATCGACAAAACTACCATCCACTTCAGAATTTGATAATGCAGTACATGTAGGTCTAACTCAAAATGCAATGTTATTGTTTATACACACATGCTTATTAACAAAGCGCAGACACACACATGCATGCATACACACACACGGTAACAATCAGCTCAAGTTCTTGAGGTATGGTTTTCTAATATTGTAGCTCAAGCATCCTAGAACTTGATCTTAGAAGTATTTACACATTTACACTGATCGAATCAAACGGGGCATTCTTATTCTAGCTTATCCCTATGGTGTATACTTTTCAATTTTTACTTCAAGTGGATTTCAGTCCTTAACCTATAAAGCATTACTTCTATCTATGTTGTACCTTTTGCCACTTCCACAAAATGACAGACTCTGAGTCATTTACTGAAGGACCTCTATCATATTTCTTTTGAGTAGAATTTAAAACTAAACCATATAAACCACAACACTGACACTCATGTAAGAAAGTAGATACTAAAATGCTTTGTAACAAATACGTAATTGATCTTTTTATTATAAATTCGCAAAACATTTTACTACCTGACTGTACAAGTCATTTACAGTACAGAATCTAAGAAAGTACATCAAAGCTATTTTGTAGTAGGTGTTTGCTGTAAAGTAATTTAAAAAACACAAAATAATAGTAGAAAATGGCTGTCTATCGGTAAAAAAAAAAAATTCTAAAGTTGGTGGGGGGTTCACCTAATGTGATCAAAGTACATACATCCATTTACAGCTTTTTAAGTACAAAACTATCCTGAAACAGTCATCATGCCAAATGATTTGGAAGGGCTCGAACTTGCAATTTTCAGTTCATCCTTACAACTGATTCTTTTGTCCACATGGTCTGCATTTGTTAGTACAGGTGGTGTAGATTCATAAAGAACACAGATGGACCCGTCTTCTCCTATTCGATAAGAGACCTCGTACGGATCGACCCACATCGTCAGTTCACTCGGCAGTAGAGAAAAGAGTCGTTCCCGGTTGAGTCCAACGGTGCAGGCTGCTTTACCAATCAAAGGATCCATTTTGTGGTTGATCCGGATGCATCGATAACCAGAGCCTTTGCAGGGAGTTTGAGGAAACCAGTGATGTTGGTAGTGTTCTATGGATGAAAATAATTCACAATTCAGAACAGAACCGTTAAATTTCAACTTCGACTATGCAATAACTAATATAGTTTAGCCTCGTGGTGTTTTAGTCACGACTACATTTAAAAATACATTTTATACTTTTATAACGCTAGGTAAAAAAAACATAACTATAAAATAATTTACCTTAATGTCTAAAAAACATTGTTAGCCATTTATAATTAAAAAATTCACTCACCCTCTAAAGCGTCCTCGAGTGACAGGTTAAAATGTCGGAGTTGATCCTCGGAGAGAATCCCAGTTGTTCTCAGCAATCTAGTGATAAATGTCGCAGCTGTGGAGACCTCGGTTTTCATTTTAAAGACTATCTCGTCTCATCAGACGGTGAAAAAAAAAAAGAATCTCGATTTCCCAAAACACCTAAAATGGAAAAACAGCAAGAGGTGAAAGAGCTTCCCTATACTTAAAACTTAAGATGAAGAAACGACAAACAATCCATGTAGGCCCGTCTAATCGTCACTTTTCCCTTTGTTCAAATACAGCGAAAAAAATGCAATAAAAAATGCCAAACCAAGTATACTTATTCAACACAATATATGGGGAATTCTTACTCTACAAGTATTAAACTATGTATTTCAGGTTTTTTTTTTTTTTTTTTTGGGGGGGGAACATGTATTATTTGACTCTGCTTCTGAGTCTTAACTAAAATAAAAGCAGCTCTCTTTCATTCGTAAAATGTACACCTTCTCTCAGTTGGTAAACATTCACGAGCTTCTCACCCACAAGTGACCAATCATATTGTGTATTTTGTCTGACGTCATTCACCTAAATTTATTTAACAACGAACGCTCTAATTTGCTCAGAAACGTTATGATGGTGGGGGATACAGACCAATCGCATTTCAATATGTTGCGCTTTTCCAAGTTGAGACATGTTCCAGACCCACCGTATTAAGGCCTGTACTCCCGAGATCGCATTCTAAATGTGAGACTCATCAGATAGCACAGCGGAAAATAAAGTATACTGTATGTGAACGCTCTATGGGGAAAAAAAACAGACTGAGTCGTAAAGCATTATAATCAGTGTGGTGAACCTGCTTGAACATAGTTACCGTCAAGCTAACGTTAATGGACTTAGGTTCAAAAAGTGATACTTAATACTAATAGCATAGCAGCTAGATACAAATGGAATGTCAACGTCATATTAATCATATGCAATCTACGTGCATCAAATATTAATTGTTAATAGTGGGTAATAGTTCATAAAAAGCTATTACCCAGTCTTACGTTGTTTACTAATTTTGGACTTTCTACGGTTCTGAAGAATGACGTCCTAATTATTGTTTGGTACCATGTTCCAATGAAATTGGGGCTTACTTCGTGGTAAAAGTCCATAGCGTGTGATTCGCTCGTAGTGAAGAAGTCCTAGTTGAGCTGTGTTTGACCGGCAAATAATTTCTTAGCATTTTCTAAAACCCCGATAGTTAAGTGTAAAGTATAGTTAAAGGCAAGCGTCTTCTGTTGTTACTCTTTGGATAAGTTAGTCATAAATAACTGGTTATATTTGTTTTGGAGAACAATTTAGTGTGCGTTATAGATAACTAAACTGGCGAAATGGCCGTAATAAAAACAAGGTCTTCTTAATAAGCTTAGTTCTTAATAGTAGTTCGGTTACTAAGTTACAACCAGTAGTCGTTTGCGTAGTAGTTGCAGGGAATATTATTGATGAAATATTTATAAAGAGAAACAAGAGCAGCGCATCATACAATTTTTATTGTAAATTCAAAATCAGAAAAGAAACAATGTGTCTAAAATTGAAAGTGGGTTCTTTCTATTAGGTTTTTATTTCTCGTAACTCAAGTTCATTTGCCAACTGTAATATGGAATACCCACCGAATAAGCGCCTCAAAGGGCAGAATTATGACGCTGATCCTTTTGAGAATGACAAAGACTTCACTCAAGATGATCTGGATGAGATTGACATTATTGCATCCCAGGCATTCACAGGAGATGTTGAAGTGCCGGGTCCCAAAGAGAACGTCGGTTCAGTCATTGCATGTCCAAGCACACACAGCAAACTAGTTTCGGAGAACAGGAAAACGTTTGGCCTGGGAGAAAGCTGCACAGTAAGCAGCAATGTACGACAGAGTGATACGGGAACCTGGGATGAAAGGTCAAACAAGGAAGCTTTTGGTAGGTTCAATCAATACTGTGCACTAGTATTATTTTCGAATACAAGTTGAGGACTGGTAAGTTTTTAAATGAAAGCTTTAACATTTAACTTAATTTACCAATTAGTCAATGTTGACGACAAATTAAGAGAGGATTGTACTAGGGGGTGGATGCCTGTTACAGTGAGAGTAGGATTTTGGCTTGCCTAAATAAACTACGTGTTGAGTAACTATTTAAAGCAAGGTTTTTTGCTGTTGGATTTTCTTTTTCAGGAAATGGTCAGCAATATAAGAAAAACAAAGAGGACTTGTTTTATGGCAGACTAGAAGCACAGCAAACAGACCTGAAGAAAAAGGTAGGGGTGTATACATTACACGGTAACTAAACATTTCTTGCAGTTGTTAAGCTCTGAAATGTATATTTGTCATTAGAAATGTGTTCGTTCCATCATACTGTTCTACCAAGATGTAGCCATCTTTCTGAGATAAATGTTCCGGACATTGTAAGAGACAAGGATTCTCGCCCTACATTTTGTAATTTTGAGTCCAGTCGTTATGGCAGTTAGATGCTCGTTAGTACTGTAATTACTCTTCTGAGTTGTCGCTCATTGCTCAAGAAAGGACTTAATAAAAAATAAGTATGAACTGATAAATTGTTTCACTAACTACAAATGAGTATATTAGAGCGACTTCTGACCGTCTGCTAACTTAGTTTTTGCATGAATTCTGTTATCCACTGTAATAAGTTAAGGGAGGTTGAGGAGGAGCTCTTGATGAAAAATGGAGAGATCCGGGTACTGCGCGATTCCCTTAAACAGACCAAACAAGAAAAGGAGCGGCAGAGACAGGCCCAGCTCCTCCTGGAGAAAGAGCGGGCTCATGTCCAAAGCGAGAAGGAGATGGCTCTTTCCAAGAAGGTAGCTCTGTCAAATTAGAGTTGGTAGTTGTCTGTTATAATCTGATTTACAAATGTGGACTTAAGTTTGTTTAGCCAGCGTTGGTGATCTGTATTTAACCTTTAGTTTTGCCCGTTTTTGTCGGTATCTTGCAGTTCAATGTTGTTTGTTTATGTTTTTAAACGGGCATATATTGTGAACTGGTTTTACTCTCCGTAGTTATGCACTTGTATTATTGATTGGTTTGCCTTGCTTATAAACGTTTTTTTAAAACTCTGACTCTGACAGGTACAATCCCTGGAGTCGGAGTTGCACTTTAAAGAAGCAGAGATAAGTGAAATGAAACTCAAGATTCAGAACTCTGAACGGAGTAATAAAGTCTGCACTTTATCTGGTAACAGAAACGGGTATGCTGGTTACTGAGCTCCCTTTTTCTTTTACATGGCCTTATCGCTAAATACATTCTCCTCTTTAACAGCAGTTTAAAAGTCAAAGCTGGGGATGCTAAAGGGATGTTTTCTGGTTTACATGTTTTTTAACTAGCAATTTGAATCAGTATTTGTTATGTTAATGAAAGTTAAAAATAGTTTTAGTTCAAGCACAATTCTCTGGTATTTACAGTTGGTGCACAGTGATCAGATCTCCTGCATTAACATGTAAGGGTGGGAACAGCCACACCCAACTGGGTTAAGATTGGCTCTCGGTTTTTTCTATGTCTAGTCCCAGGAGGTGCTCCTCTGTAGCTCTGCAACAGGACGGAGGAGGGGTCAGTCAGGCCTCTCCAGGTGTCAGTCCCTTCCTGACCAAGGACACCTTCGCCGCCCAGCTTTCCAAACGACCCTCGCCATTCAAAGTGCAATCTGTCAACCATTTTCGGGAGGGTATGGAGGCTATTTAAAAAAAATTTTATTTAATTATTTTAAGTATTCAAT
>JAOVYW010058765.1:0-22686 GCA_025775045.1 Hiodon tergisus | reverse complement strand
CGTTTCCCCCCCCCCCCCCCCCCCCATTGTCTCTCAAGAGAATTGGTTAAGTGGACTGCACGTGTCTAAGGAATTGAGTGGTCTTCAATTAAATGTGTTCAAATTAAATAGCATCATAAGTCAGTCACTGCATTTTCTTTTCATAAGAGTCACCCATTCGTGAGTGAAAAATAGCCAGTGCTGCAGCCTATTAGCTACTCAAAATTAATTTTATAATTCAGCCTTTTTTTAACGTTGGGGGCCTAAGAACAAATTAAATACAAAACGTAACTGCTAAGATATTAAGCGTTGAAGACAACTTGCATGACAGTCATTACAGAATTGTTTGTACGTATGTTATTGAATAGTCCTGTGGTCTGTCCAAGTCTGTGTGTTGAAAAGGAGTTGTTGCTACGTTACAGACAACCAACGGCCGTGAGTCCTGGCATGACTACGGGAATTCCTGCCACAGCTGGGCAGCCGCGCAAGAAGGCACCGCGGCGAGCAACTGGAGCTCGACATCGCAGGGACACCCACAGGCCTACGACGGACCAGGTACCCGCTGGTGCTCTCGCCTTTCAGTGTAGCGCCATCACCTCCCCCTCTTAATGTGGCTCAGACCCATCCTTTTGTTTAGTTTTGTTCGCTCTTTACCACCAAGTATCCTCTCCAACGACTAGGAAAAGGCTCATTCTGGCATCCAAACATTTGCTTGCATGTCATAGTTAGTTTTTAATTCCCATCAGCCAATTCAAAATAATAATTATAATGCAGGTGGTGGTGGTGGTGGTGGTGATGATGATGATGATAAAAACGTATTTGATGAGATCACAGAGTTGTTATATTAAACTAGTTTGTAAAACTGCATGTCTTAAAACTGAATGATAAAGTGATTCCACTGCCTGGAATGTAGTTAGTGGCTGATATCAGGGTTGATGGATGGAAGCCAAATTTCAGCCTGCTGTTTGCACTCAAACAATGCTATTTAGTTTCAAGACATGCTGCTACTTTCAGTTCTGTTTTCTATCACAATCAATTGAAATTTCCCCCAGAATCATTGCTCAAAACAACAAATAATATTTGTTTCCCCATTAAGATGATAACTTATCGGATTAAGAGGTATACCGTTCGAATTCCTGCCTGTAGTTTATTCTGATTTGACATGGTGTAGAATTATGTGTTCGGTTTGGTTTGCCTGGAGAAACATTCTTATAGGAATATATAGTTACGGTTTCCTAATCTCATGCAGTCTTTGTGTTAGCCAGCATTAGCAGCCGTCTCAGCCACGTCAACATCTAACAATTATCATTGCACGCTGCTGTGGGGACCCCAAGACATCCTTACTTAGCTGGACACAAATAGAATTGCCTGAACCAAATGTCTGTTTGATTGTCTGGGAAATATTTTAGATGCATGTAATACTATGCGTTATATTGTATGCGTAAACATGTTTTCAGTTCAGGTCAATGCGTTTACGGATGCTTTTGTCCTTTCAAAGTTTTGCGTCAAGTGGCTAAAAAAAAATTGTATAATAGTAATCTCTATACCGATAGATGGTATTGCCGATTTTTCGAAGCCCGTTTTGGTGTTTTAGACAGAACATATGAGAAAGGGAATGTGATATTTTACAAATGGCAGTATGCGTTATTTTCTGAGGAAAAATGTTCTGAAAGGTTTCTGTTTGTGAGTTGGGGAAAACAAAACATTATTAGGCTTCAAACTAAAAACCAAAATTTCCTTCATGTTAAGAAACAAAGGTGCGGTTCTCTTTCTGTTTTACTCGAGTCGATGAGGGCCGCAGTTTGTTTCTTGTCAGCCACCTGGGTGGAAGTTCTAGGGGTGCCTTCAGTGGCAGGGAGGTTTCATTAGTCCACCGCCGTGTCTCTTTCAGGGGCTATTGAGGATGACGAGTGGGACGATGACTGGGAGGATAGCAAGTCTGCAGAGACTTGCACAGAGCTGGCGGTCGGAGAGGAGGGGTCTGTGAATCGCGGAGGGACCATGAAGATCACCCTCAACAAGTAAGGCGAAGAACTTCTCCAAGTTTTGCCCTGGCCTCCGCTTACGGGTGGGATTAATCATGACACCATGCCTGTCTTTGTCATTTACAGATTTCCTGGATTTTCCAAATCTGGTCCAGAAATCTATCTTCTGGCAAAACTTCCCCCCAAGGGAAAAGACAAGATAGCGGTCTATGTGAGTAATTTGGTTCGATTTAAAATATTCCTCCCAGACATTGTGGATGTCGACTTTGTCACAAGTGATGTCTATTCATGATTCCAGACGGGAGAAGTCGGCCCTGTGTGGATGTATCCAGAGTCACAAGTTGATTGTGTGGTAGCAGATCCAAAAAAGGGCTCGAAAATGTACGGCCTGAAGAGCTACATTGAATACCAAGTCACCCCCAATGTAGGCTACCTCGTTATTTACTAACAACCTATGATTTAGGTTTTGGTTTATCTGTTGCTTGGGGCTGTAAACTTGCTGTGAATGTTTTGCAGACAACAAACACACCGGTCAATCACAGATACAAGCACTTTGATTGGTTGTATGAGAGGCTCATTGAGAAGTATGGGTCAGCCATCTTTGTTCCTTCACTACCTGACAAACAAGTTACAGGTAAATAACAGTCAAATCAGTGGTGTTTAGGTTGCTGTTAGTTAAGATATGTGTTAATAATCCTGCCCTTATCGCGTATTTAGTTAAATTTGAAGTCATGAATTCCTCACCGGTGCACCAGTGAAAGACGCCCCTCAAACACTCTCTTTCAGGACGCTTCGAGGAGGAGTTCATCAAGACGCGTATGGAGCGCCTCCAGGGCTGGATGTCCCGGATGTGCCGGCACCCCGTCCTGTCCAGCAGCGAAGTCTTCCAGCTCTTTCTCACCTACAAGGACGAGAAGGTGGTGGCTCGGGGGGCGGGGCGGTCCCGCCTTGTTCCAGTCCCGCGCGGACGCTCGAATGCTCCCGGCTAGGCTAGACTGCTATCTGATCACTGTGGCACCCGTTGCTTGTCGTCGCAGGACTGGAAAGCGGGGAAGAGGAAAGCGGAGAAAGACGAGACCACAGGCGTGATGATCTTCTCGACGATCGAGCCGGAAGGACCAGACTTGGATGCTGCTGAAATGTGAGCAGCATGTCTTATGAATACACACATTTTGTATGAATGTCCTATGCATATGAATCTTCTCAACTTGTGTATTTAAAAGCAGCAATAATGTGGATGTCTTTTGGTTTCTTAAGAGAACTGAAGTGTGACTCCTTCAGTCGGTTCACCAAAGCCATGGACGATGGGGTTAAAGATATCCTCACAATAGGTCACGAGCACTGGAAGAGATGTACAGGGCGTAAGTGTCTATTATGTTAATGATCCAAGCCTAGGAAAATTCATAAGCACAAAATTGTGACAGCACGCGCTGTTTAATAATAGCAGCTATTCCTATAAATACTTATTCAAAGGCTGAGCAGTTAGTGTTGAAACCTCACAGGTTCTTGGATTAGAATCTGGCTTGGATCTCTGTGGATTTTGCAGGTGACGACCATGTATGTGTGGGTTTCCTCCCTCAGTCCAAAAACTTGCGGTTTATGTGGATTGGCGAGTATGTAGATTGCCCTGTGCGCCTGTTCTGTGATGGATTAGCGCCTCATCCTGGGTCTACCCTGCCTCAGGCTCTGTGTATAATGGGCTAGGCAGTGGAACTCCACATACCTGAATGGGATACATAGTTACGGATAAAGAATGAATACCTCAGATCTAGAATATTTACAAACTTTGTAAATGTGGTGATACATAATCTGTGTCCCTTTATGCTTGTTTTGTTTTAAGCTTTGCGCAAAGAATATCAGAAGATTGGAAAAGCTTTACAGAATTTGTCTTCAGTTTTCAACAGCAGTGGATACCAAGGTAACCCAGCGTTACGTAATTAATCGCATAATAGAAAGTGTGCCTGAAGTTTGTTTATTGTGATTATTGGAGTATGATTAAGTTACTATCCTAATGTAATTCAGTTTTAGAAATACAGTTTAAAATTATTCTAGTTTTCCCAGCCTGTTTGACCAATATATATATATTATATATATTTAGATTTTGTCTTATTTTTCCAGGGGAATCCACGCTCACTGAAGCCCTAACAGCAGCTGGGAAAACATACGAAGAAATCGCAACTATGTTTGCTGAACAGGTAACTTAACACCCGTGCTAACATACCAGGCGTACCACAGCAGAATGCGTCTGATGATAAACAAGAGCAAACTGATATTTACAAATATGTTTATAGACTTAATGTTCTGCTAAACACCCCATAAATGCTCTGCTTGCAAATCCGCTTTTATGTTTGTTTATGTTTGCGTTTCGTTTTATTTCTTGCAGCCGAGAAAAGATCTTCATTTCTTGATGGAAACAAACCTTGAGTACAAAGGGCTTCTGAACTGCTTTCCTGACACCATCGGTGTCCACAAGGTACAGAGAGCACAAAAACATTTAATTTATAAAACTCCTGCTGGGAGCAATGGAACAAGAGTTTGTTTAAAATGAATATGCACTCCAGCTGAGGTTATTGCATTTGAACCCAAGTTCACCAAGCCAATGATTGGTGTGGCCCCATCCAGGCAGCAATAGAGAAGGTGAAGGAAGCTGATAGACTGGTGGCCACCAACAAGATCAACCCTCAGGACAAGCTTACCATGGCCAAGCGTGTTAGCGTTATGTCTTACGCTCTGCAAGGTAAGATACTAGTGTATATAGTCCTTTTATTGTCTTTATATAATCTTGCCAGGTGCTAAACTTTCTCAGTTTTCAATGATGTTACACAGAAAATTACTTTACACAGAAAGTGATATCATTTCATTTTCTGAAGCATATTGCTGTTGTGGCCCAGGGGATTCTTAGAATTTACCCACCTGTCTTTGTGTTCCCAGCCGAGATGAGTCACTTCCATAGCAACCGTATCTACGACTACAATAGGGTCATGCAGCTTTACCTGGAGGAACAGGTGAAATTTTATGAAACGGTGAGGAGAGAAGCTTACTTCTAGAATTGTCAAATGTGTTTTGCACCTTTGTAAACAATAATATATTACAGAAGGCTTCGAAAGGGTCAAGGAAAAATGTATAATTTGGATTCTGCACAGTGTAGTGAAGATAGATTTTTTTTTTTTTTTTTTTTTTTTTTATAATTAATGATACAAATTCACATGGACCATTGACTGAGCCAACAGTAGTGCAAATAAAAGTAAACACAATCAGTTCTTTGTACATCCTCCTTCTTCTTTGATCACACTGAGAGGATGATTCCTGCAGGGTTTTTCCAGCTGAACCAGATTTGTGTGGAATTCGCAATGACCAGCCTAGAACGTTTATTTTGTGCATAGCTTTGGTAGTGATTATCCCCTGCAAACCTGTTTACTCTTGTTGAATGTATATGGATGCTGGAGGCAGAGGGAGTTTTTGGGGAAAGATAATTAGGATAAAAACATAGTATTGCATGGACAGGCCAGTTATTTTTTCTCTTTCTAATGCCATAATAGCCTCCCCCACTTGTGGACTATTGATAGAACCACTGAGAATAGGAAACATTCAAAACAGGAACCGAAAAAGGTCGATAGGTTTAGAACATTGCAGAAAAAATCTTGTTGCATGGTTTGGGTCTATATTGAACTCCAGTGGGGCTCAGCCATTTATCGGAGAAATGATTGTCAGCTGAGGGAAAAAAATAAGTAGCCACTTGTAAATGATAAAAAATGGGTAGCGCCATTAGCCTCCATTATTAGCAATTGCATTCAATTAGCATAGTCTCCCGGCCATGGAGTCGGGTGGGTCTGGCCCTGTCCTAGTTTTGTGGCAGCTATTGGACCCCTGTGTATACCTATTTTTGGTATTCGGCTAATTCAGCGAGTTTTCGGGCCGGGCAGAAGCATTAAGTATCTCTCGACACAGCTGACACCCTGCTCAATAGTACAAACCTTTTTATTTATTTCAACCTTTCCTTCCATTCTCTCTATGTTTGGGACACTGTAGTTTTCTGGTCGTAAGATTAGTTTAGGAGAAAATTTGTTGGTCTGGATTCTTTTTAAGGTTCAGGAGGATTTGTTATCTTGTGAAATAAGCTACCGGCTCATTCAAGATCCATTTTATTTCCGGTATCAACATGAGAATTTCTCGCAGCCATCTGCGTCAACTGAAATTAGTATACTTTGAAGAAGATGCCTATATCGACATGTTTTGTATTCTATGATTTAAGACTTTTAATCAGTGTATTTCACAGCTGGTCCTGGAGGGCTGCCATGTCTTCAGTTTCTGCAGCTTCGTATTGGAATGACCTCATTAATGTGTGGGAAAACAAGCTAAATTTGTGTAATTAAGTTCGTAAATGCTCAAAAGCCTGCGCACATCTATCATTGTATGACCTCATTAATTAAGATAACGAACAATGAATAGATGACTGCTCAAACAGAATGCGTATCATCACTGACTTCTAAGTTCCACTTTAAAGGGGGCACAGTGTCATGTTAATTGTTGAACTCTCCAAAAATCAAAAACAAACGGCAACATTGCTTTACTAATAAATGAGCAGACATTGTGGGGTCCCATATAGGGTTAGGGGAATTAAATAATGGTTTCATTTGGCAAGATTTGGAGATTTTTTTGTTTTTAGTAAATTAATCGTAAATTATTTAATGGGGTAAATTTTTAATTTATGAAGGCAAGATCATATCTGAATATGCATGTGATGTGAATTGTCATACATCACCCTATTTAGTTACTTAAAACCACATTGTAGTGGGTGGTGGATAAGTTTTTATTAAATAAAATGGGCCTTTGCAGGTTTTGGATAGGATGTCGTACATTTTCCAGTATAAGTTGCAATGGGGAGGCGTGCCCATCTGATACCAGACGGAGGCTTCCCAGCCAAAATGTTGTGCTTTTCTTCTTTTCAGTGTAGAACTTCAGTACGGTTTAAACTTTCTTTCTCTCTTTCTCACAGATTGCTGCAAAGTTGAAGCAAGCCCTCAGCGAGTTTGCCACATTGTAGGGATGGACACTGGAAAAAAAATAAAGATGTCTTCTTTGCTTTTCTGTACTATCTTTAAGATACTGTATTACTATCCCTCACTGTCACTTGGGTGTATATTTATTTAGAATTCAACCAAATGAAATGGAAAATGAGAAACGATAACTTTCACAGCCTGATTTGTGCACTTTAAAAGAGTTTCTGTGTCTGACTACAGGCTTCTTCACAGCCAGAGACCGAAAAAACAATGAACCCTGTTGTTTTGTGTATGCATTTCAGGACTACACAAAGTCACCAGTGTTTTCAGGAGGACAGGCCTATGTACACGACAATTTTAACACAAAAAATATTATTTTATAGATATATATATATATAGTTATATTATAAAATGAAAAAAATATTTGAACAGATTGTTAATATTATTTTTTTGTATTACGGATTACAGGCTTGGTTTGATTATATTTCTGCCCCAGGGGCTCATAATGGTGAAATTTCATACAATACAGTTAATACAATTTTCTCTCAGGGTTTACTACATTAACACTAACACCAGAACCCCTCTATATTATTTACAGAAAATAGTGTCACCACCAGTGCCTTACACACAAGAGATTCAGTTTGCTCTCTCTATGTCTCGTTATGTTTTCTGTTCTGCTGTGAAAACACTGAATGGCCTCTGTGCCACATGTACATTTCCGCCCGTTTATCCGCTTTCTGCAAGCGAACTTCCCACAGTGCATTAAGCATTGGGGTAGGTCCTGCTTTAACCAGTTGCTACAGATAGTTGGCTTTTTTCCCCAGTCTTTTCGACTTCCTGCAAAGCCTCAAAAGTGTTCCTCTTCTGCTGCTCTTTCCAGATGTTTCTTGCATTGTAGTATTATTGTAACTCTCATCCTATTGTAACGCAATAACCTCAATTCTTGGAATTATTCCTCAGCCTTATTTCCTTTTCTTAACAAATTAAACCTAAATAAACCTCGTTCTTTGAGCTGCGTAGGCCTGTGTTTTCATTAACGTAATGTACATTATGCATGTTTTTTACAAAATATGAAATATTGCCTCAGTTTATGAAATTCCCTCCTACTTTGAACATGAACTAGAGTGCTGTTTTAGCGCTATGCAGTCAATGACCTACTGGAAGGACCGAGCCCTGATTTGAAAGGTAATCTGCTAAACAAGCAGGGATTGTGCTTTAGACAGGAAATGGTGGAAATTAAGGAAGAATGGTTTTACCGTGCAGTTTTTGAAAGACGGACAACAGCGTTTTTTTTAAAGACGGGACCTTCTTCGGTCTCCCTTCTGAGATATTTATAAATATTATATATATACATTGTTTTATTTTTTTAAGTCTCAGAATTCAGTCTTGGGTAGAGACTGTATTTAATCATGTTATTTTTATTAGTAGAAGAAATAAGAAACTTTCAAAAGAAAGAAAAGAAATGCCATGAAATACAATTTTATTAAATGTGATGAGCCAAGTTTGGATTTGTGCCCATTCTTGGTCTTTTGGGAGGCAGTGTTTACTTCCTTTTTTCTGGTTTGCCGGTTTAGGAAATGGTGACTGGTGACTGGCTGTTCCTTCACCTCTTCTACCTCATCATTGCTCAGCCGTCACATTAGGGGTATGACTCCAGCTGTGTTTTATTTGCACTGCTTGCTTTCCAAGTCCATCTAAAAGTGGAATTACTCAATGCACTGATGTCAAGTTTGTCCAATTTTGTATTGAGCCAGCTGCTTATACATGCTTTATTTAAATCTAATTAAATGATTTGGTCAGTTTGGGCAGCTTGTCACTGTCTGTTACCCTGAATGAACATACAAAAATTCCAATATTCTCCTTTCACCTAAATACCCTATTCTGGTAAAGTATAGTATGACGAAATAAACATCACTACAATGGGTCAATGTGACTTGCCCTAACATCATAATTATCGTCCAAATCCGAGCAAGTGACCCAGTTGGCATTGCGCCTTGCACTAGGGTACCGGGTCACTAGGGTTTAAAAACCAACAGTACAGTGATACTTTCCTGGGAACACCATGGAACACACCGAAACGGTTTAGCCCGGTATCTGTTTGTTAGTGTGAAAAGCTTCTTGGCAGGTGTCAGCTGTAACGTCCAGTCACAGAAGCTAACTCAGTTGCCATTCATCTTAGTCCTCTGAGCTATCCTCATCCCTCTCCACCCTCCTTCTGCCTCTTTGTGATAAGATTGTGGTGAGCCGTTTGGGCCCAGGATAACCGTATCTGAGGAGGAGAGAAGTGACAGATGCAACCTACCAGCCTACTTATGGAGATAAGTGCGGGCGCACTTCATCTCAGCTGCCAGGGAACTTGCATGTTGCACACAAGGAAAAGTAAACTTCAGTCCACAAGAAGAGAGTTAAAAGACTAACAGTCAATTCACATGGCTGTAAACTCCTTGAAAGAAAGGGGACATCTGTTGACAGGGTCCTCTTAAACGCTATCGATGAGGGGTGATGAAAGAGTCTTAATTTCTATTCATTGATTATTTCAATTTCTTTGATAAAATACAGGATGTGACTAGGCTGGGAAAGAACAATAGTAATGTTAATACACGCCCAAAGTAGTTCAGCTTGACAATAAAAGTATTTACAAAAGCTTTTCCAAATGTAGAAAGTATGCTTTTTTAAAAGAAGTCCAGTTAGCACAACATTGCACCACAAATGCAACAATTACTATGGTAAAATGTATCCCATGGGTCCACAGAAATTGAAGACCCAAACAGAACCTTGGCAAAGGGTTTTATCTTACTCTCTCACAATGACCAGGCTTTGTAAGGTCATTAACAATCTTGCCTACCTTAATATCCTTATTGAACATTTGCAATTTTCACTACTTGATTCTTAAAATATAAAAAAATGAAAGTGGCAGCCAGAAGCTACCAAGATAAAAATGAAGGACAAATACCAGCAGCATTTTGAAGACGATATCTGACACTCAGACACTCAGTTTGTGGCTTGCAAACTCAGCTACATCACGGCAAATAGCTGGCAGAAATGATGCTCATTGATACTCTCCGACGCATTGGGCAGGAAACAGGCAATTGTTCAAGAATTAGCGTTGTGACGTTGGCGTGGCATCGTACCCGTCACAGGGTTGAGAACTGTGGTGTCGTCATGGAGACAGACGGGGCCTGAAGGTGCGAGGGCGGATCATCATGCTGACCTTCTTCAGTGAGTAGTAGTCTGAGTCCTTCCAGGTGTACCACACTATTCCATCAGGGCCCAAGAGGTTCTTGCCTTTGGCAGAGTAGCGGCCACCCTGGTAGGTAGGAACGTGTGAAATTGTTAGTGGTTGTCCAGATTGTTGTCTGGTTTGTTTACCATGTTCAGGTTAATAAAACCTTCCTATGATGCAATGCATTTGCTATGCTTTGCTATGTTTTCACAGTTTGGGCTTTTTCACATTTATGCTACTCCATAAAGTGGGCTGTTGGCACAGTTGATGTATCACAGCACATTTAATCTTTATATCCTCTGGAATCTTTAATTCCACATGCCTCTACTTGCTACAGAAGGTGGCCATAATGTTTAATACCTTGTAATAAACCCCGTTGAGGTTGGCGAAGAAGCACTGATGATACCACCAGCCGGCGTGAGAGATCTCTGCACAGATGTTGCCCGTGTCTGGGGTGCTGAAGCTCTGCTTGTTATGGTACCAGCTGAAGGAGTCCTCCACTGTGCCACTGAATCCGCTGACATGCAGGCGGTAACGGCTGTCTTCGTCGTCAATACTGCCCAGGAGATACAAATACACACAGGGCATTATATACATTACATAATCCAATATACATTATATATATATATATAATTTTTTCATATTTCCATATTTTTTCCTACTTATTTTAACTCATATTTCAGACCTATGTGCTCTCTATGTACTTTGACGTCACTACACCCTGCCCGAAAATGTTTCGTTTTGAACATCACTTGGATGAAAAAATGTTTTTTTTGTTTGTTTGTTTTGAGACCGGAAATTCACCTGAAGCTCTCGTAGACAGCATGCTTGTGCTTGCTGTTCCAGTCCTCTAAATCAAGGCGCAGCATGTAGTCGCCCTGGCTGGACAGGTCGTGGATATGCTGGTTGCCCAGCCAGAACTCTGAGTGCAGGTCACCGAAGCCCTCCTTGTACTCCTTCCAGCTTCTGTTGAAGTTGACGGAGCCATCCTGCCGCCTCTGGATCACCGTCCACCCACCGCCTGGCAGAAAACACAGGCTCTACACTGCCACTGTAGGAGAGCGTCTGGGCCACACCCCTTTCCACAGTATGCTTTCTAATGCGTCAGTGAAACGCTTAGCGACCACAGCTTCGATCAAAACAGAAATGTTACTAGAGGCGACGTTGAGTGAAATCTTAGAACAAAGTGGGCTGGTCTTTCTTTAAGTAAGTTGAAATACCTGTTTTAATTGTCTGTTGTGAATTTGGTTAAAACTTATGAAAGTTTGGCTCAAACAGGCTAGTTTCTATCGCAAGTGGAGTTCTCACCCTCAGTTTCCATGTCACAGTAGACTTCAACTGGCATTGCTCCAAGAGAAGGTACCACAATATAGATCCCAGACCTGTGAACCCCATTGTAGTAAAGGGAGGCGCAGTCAATGGGGCAGTTCCTCACATGCTGTACCTCTGTAAGAATAGTAGAGTCACAGTGAGAAGCTCAGATCAGTTAATTCATCATCTGCTTCTGTCTTTATGAGAATTGTGGCCACAGTTATTTTTAGCTTGCAAGTTTGCTGTGAACGGTTCCTTCTGATCGATAGCTCGCAAGTGCAGAAGTAGAATGTGATTCTGAGGACACGTCCACTGCGTGATCAGCGTCACCATTAATTGTTTTGAAATGTATAATATCTCATCACTGTTCTTTCAAGAGCTAGCTTCGCTGCTTTATTGAGACTGCTTTTAATCGTTCTTTGCAATCTTGTGGTTAAAAATACCTAGCTCATGAAAAATCCTCCGCTATCCTCCCAATCCTAATATGGACCTGTGAAACCCATTCATTTCTGGATCAGAATTTTAGTGTGAAATGGCGCTGAAACTCCCGTAACCCCCCACCTGGATGGAGGGCCTCCTGGGTGCTGAGGAGGGGGCTGGTACGGATGATATTGATCATGCAGCCGGGGTTGCGGCGCACCTTCTCCACCAGGACGGACAGGTTGTGGATGTGCGACTGCATGTCGTAGATCAGGGAGCTGTGGATGTGCAGCAGAGTGTTGGCCTCTGCATAGTGTTGCTCCAAGATGCTGAACCTGTGCTCCAGTGTGGAGTTAAGCCCGTCTTTTTCTTCTTTCTGATGGGTGAGATCGCTCGGCTTAAGAAAACTCTGTTGACATTTGCATGAAAACCATTCTGCAAACAGACCTCATATTGTAATCAACTTTAGAGTTGTGACATTACATTTTAGTCAATTTTAAATAGTAAGTGGCCTAATTAAACAATTTTAGCGACATAAAATACTACAAAGGTCTGCAAATATCAATAAATTCAAAACAGTTGCGTTCAAAACAAAAAAGAGCAGACACAGCACCATATTCTATTTAATTTTTTTGAGTCAAAACAGTAAGACAGAGGACACATGTTGTTAGAGACATCCAGCGTCAGATGAACAAACATGTTAAGCCCCATTTGCATTGGCAAAACTATGTACAAACACCACCGAAAAGGTTCACGGCACACTATTTAACCAAATGTTCCATACATAAAAATGAGGACCAACAGCTAGCAGCAGCAGGCCCCTTTATCTTGCCTGTGGTTTGACATCACAATAAAGTGTGCCTGTGGCTTTGGAGTGTTAAGTTGGCCTGTGGCTGAGCACATGGTTCCCATAGGAACCGGCCACACAGCCCGCACAGGGAAGCCCACGGAGGAAGGTCAGCTTTCACGCGACCAATGTGTCTAATCCCATTATTGCTCAGGGTTCAGGGTTAAGGAGGCATTAGAGGAAAACTGCAGCTTTGTTGTCACCAGGCCAGAGATGCATGGTGGCCCGATATGGCATCGCCTGCCAAAGTCCCCCTTTTCTGCCTTGATTTCGCTCTCCCACTGTCTCTCCCCATCACCGGTTCTGCTTTTCGTTTCCCTGCATCTCTCCCTTGGGGAAGGATGTCTTCCCAGGGATCATGAAGACACAAAATCGATATTATGTGGAACCTACTGAACTTCCTACGCCACCTGAAGGAGTAAAGCTACAGTGCAGCGTTTTCTTTCGCATTGATACCTACCATTTAAATAAAAATTTTAAATGAAATGAAAACAAATCAGTATGTTCCAGTATGTTAGGCAACATCCACAATAACCTGTGCATTCCTCAATACAGCGGATTAAGTCTATTTGAGTGTTCATCTATAGATACACGTGAATGTATCTTTCATGCTATTACTTTCCCACCCTATTTTATTTGGTCGACACTGTTTATGGTGATCAAAAATAAATGCTTCAGGCGGGCAGCTACAGTGGGTAGCTTTATAAATAATCCATGCATTGGTTATAAATACAGTTTTAAATAAAGTAACCAGAGAGCTGCTTAACACTGGCGATTTTATTGGGTTTTTTTGTATTTTTTTCGGTGCTGCAACCCCTGGATTCGGTACACGGCCTGGTTTGAGGCTCACCTGCAGCTCCAGGATGTTGATGCGGTGGCGATGGTTCCGCAGATCCTCCTGCAGCTCCGAGATGGTCTCCTTCAGGTCCTCCATCTGCTGCTTGCGCTCCTCGTTCTCGTGCAGCCAGTAGGAGACCTCGTCGGTGCAGCGGAACATGTCCGGGCAGCGCTGTTCTTCCAGCTGGGGCAGCATGGCCACCAGGCGGCACTTGCCGTTGGGCAAGACCTGGTTGCTGTACTCTCCACACTGGGCCAGCCCGCTGCCAATGCGGTGCGTGTCCTCGTGGAGGTCCGTCTCGTTGTCCCCGAGCGCCAGCCAGGCGAGCCACGCCGCCAGGAGGACAGAGCTCCGCAGCAGGAGCAGGGCCATCCTCCTCTCCGCCGCCCTTTCCAGCCTGCAGTTCAGCTGAGCCAATGGCAGCTAGTTTGGTACGGCTGGATTGAGTTGGCAGACTTCTGTCCGGAGTCAGTGCCGATTGGAGGTCGCACTAACAATCGAACTCACCAGCATTTTCTTCCACAGCCTCTGCTTCTCGGGGCAGAGTGAAAATCCATGGAAGTTGGATCCAAGGGGTTTCTGACCTTCCAAACAAAAATATGAAGAATGAAGTCCAAAAGTGTCCTTCTAATTATGAGTTATGAAGTACAAAAGTTCCTTCTAAACTCAAGGGAAACATTGGACAGGTTTCATTATTTCTGTTTTTGAGTCATTTGATTAGGTCTTAATTGAATCACCCTGAATTGATATAGCTCAAATTAATAAAAGCAACTAAATCTGAAGACTTTTTCTCCTCCAGCGACAATCCAAACATTGGCACACACTGAACTCACAGAAGCCAAACCAAGGAAGAACATTCAACAACAAGCTGGTTCTCCTGCTAGCTTGAATGACTGGTCGTAGTGAAAGTAGATTCGCGAATCACAATCACCAAAGCGTGATTACAGGTAAATATGTGAAGATGAACACCGAAGAAGGCCCAGGGGATACTGTGCCTAAATAGTTTAGGAACAACTTGCTGTGGTTCGGCGAGTCAATGAATGCTGCTCAGGACTCTTCTTGCTAACGTCTACTTTCTGTGAGCTTTGTCAATCCTTAAGTGGTCTGGAGATCAATTTGTCTCGTTTCTTTCTTTAAAAAAAAAACATCAGTCTGTGAAGGAGAATCTTTTGAATCTGTAGACTTTCCTTGAGAAAGCTCTTGCTGAGCACACAGGAACAAGAACAAGACCTTGTCCAAGTTTCAGATTGTGTGTTTTTTTAACCATGCATGTATAATTTACATTTACAGTTTGACTAAAAGGTGCACTAGGAGTTACTGACTAGGAGTACCTACTGATTAGGGAGAACGATTTGAGAATTACCTTGCTCAGATCAGTAGCGTGTCTTCATGGAATTGGGAGAACATGGTGTAAGCAGTGTGCATATCCCCCCTAGAAAATAAAATGAAAATGTGGAACAGGGTTGGTGTGGCGTTAGAGACATCTTATCTCCAATAATCCTCCCTAATAGGATTTCTCCTTCAGAGAATAACAACAGACATTAAATGCACTAGATAAAATGCTAATCAAATGCTAAGTCCTTTCCATGACTGCTGGACATTTTTTTTATTTTTACAAAGATTCCCATTGCCTTTATGTTCATGTTTAGACTATATTATCATATTATCTTATTTGAAGAATAAGAAAGTTTTAAACTAATGATGGAGTGCTTATACATATAGCTAGGTTGCATAAGAATGGGGTGGCTACAAATCAGTCCCATTATTTATATAATTTCCTTTTACCACAAATCAGCAGATAATACTATTTTTAAAATAGGGCCTTATCATACTGTTTACTTCAACTCTGTACTAACATCCAGAGAAAGTATAGTGTCTCAGAAGTGTAATTTGTACTGATTGCAGGTATTCTTCTGGAAGACCATGCTAAAATCCTCTCTAAAAAGGTTTGCAGGAATTAATCAAATCAGTACCTCCATCTAGTGGTTGAACTTCATTACAGTTTAAAATATCTAAATCATCTTCGAGTTTGTAATCTCAGGGTGTTAATAAACTGAATGTATTGATATAGCAGAAACTAATTGTCCATAAAGACAAGTTTAAGAAAGTCCCATAAGCCCCTGCTCACTTTCTTTCCATCTTTGAATGTGAGTTTCCATCGTTTTATAGAATCTCAGTTACCTTCACTTGTCGCCCTAGGGTAGCAGGTGGGGAATTAGTAGGGCTCCAAATGTTGCAGTTACTTGTCCTGGTATTGGAAATATTGTTGAACCTTTGAGCGGGGCACTTCATATGGTAGTCAGTTAATATCTGGATAATGAAATCTGTTAAAATAAATAAATAATTGAATTAAATAATTTACTTTGATTGGTTGGTGTTGTCCTGTGCAAAAATGCAGCTCTCAGATATAACCTCTTCCTGAAATTACATTTTCATGAAATGTTTTGTAATGCAATTGTGGAAAAGAGACAGGTTGCTCAAAGGTGATCAAGACTGGAGAAGAGTAGTTGTAATTCCTTACCCTCCCTGTGTGTGGTGGCAGGAGACATAGAGAGGAGATGAGAAGCATTAACACAATTACTGTTGGCAAATCCAAGTAGAAGGGAAATATGAAATAATTGGTGACTACAAATCTATGGAAAGAAGATAAAAAAGAACCTCTGTTTTAGGGCTGCGGATTCCCCTGTATACTCTTACTTTGATCTCAGGCACTGTTCTTAGCTGCTTGCTAATCATTCAGTCATTTGCATTTATTTACGTACTGCTTTATAATATATGGCTGTATAAATGTAGTAAGTATGGTAAGATGTGGCCGGTGTGTAAAAACCACATTGACAGTGCGCAAGAGCAGCCATTTTTGTTTGTCAGCACATTCTGCACATCAGTCGCAGTTTAGGTTAGGATTTTAGTGGGTTAATTAGATCACTGATGATTAGAAAGCTATACAGAGACAGACTGAGAATCTGGCATAAAGGCAAGTACAGTGAGACCCATGCTCTTAGAGATTAATGCATGGGCATCTTTTAATTACCATCACACTTTTTAAGGTTTGGCCTGAGACAACTGGATTATCCTGTCACTTCTTTCTGGATCCCAGGAAAGGTTTGCTAACCCATTTTCACCCTTACCCTAATTCAGGTGTATCGCAAGTTTCAGTCCTCGGCTGTCCCTGCTTTAATCGGATTGTGGGTTTTTTTCTCTCTCTTATTCTTCCTCTGGTTACTATCAATGGCTCGACATCTTTAAGTTCAGCACGTTTATGGACAATGCAGGGCTCTGTTGTTAACTCGCTTTGTGAGCCTCGTAGAAGATTTTTGGAGTCCAACTTCCATCCAGTCTTTAGTCCTGCTTCTCTGCTGGCCCACCTTGTCCTGAGTATACCGGTTTGAGTCCATGTGGAAATTCTGAAAACTCTACTCTCCACCTCAGTGCTTTCGTGCATCTCTTCTTGCACCTCCAAACTCCCATTCTGCATGTTTATAACACTTGCCTCGGATTGGTGGAGATTGTTTCACTAGCAGAATGATACTAGAGCTAATATTTAATGGAGGGAAAATCACAATGTCAGTATTAGACGTACCTCTACCTGCATTTTCAGCCCTGTACTTTACTTTGGAACTACTAATGATGTGCTTCAGTGTTGCTATCAATTGCCCTTCTTTATCACAGCAGCTTTTTAAAAAATAACAATGTTAAATAACAGTGTTAATAACAATGCTGTAGAAATGTGATTGTGAAACGTGATTGTGTCGTATTTCCATATCATTCAGAAGAAGCTTCAATGTTTTCCAAAAGTCTAAGATTTATTTCTACCAGCACAAACATGTTTTGTCCCGCAGGAAATCTTCAGATGGCCTCTCATGCCTAAAACCCTGGGTCTTCATCTGGCCACTCGTTGGCTTATGTGATCAATCACTAAAAGCCTCTGCCCTTCTGACAAAACACTCAAACCTTATAATTTCAGGGCTGCGTCACCAAAGAGGAAATTTCAACAACAAAATCGAGGTCAGGTCTCCAGTCTAATGGCATCCTTTCAGTATATGATGCCCCTCAGACTAAATCATTTTCACTTCAATAAGTGATATTCCTACAGAATGCCCAAACTTTTCCCCGATCAATTTGCTAGCTGAAGGTTGGAAGACATATTTGACTAAAAGGTGTGCTGATGTCATTACTGTTATCATTATTATTGATGTTGTTTCCTAGATGTGAGTGGTATTTTGGAATGGTTAAAAAGCATATGAGTGGCATATACTGTATATTGATCTGACAGTATATACCACTCATTTACTTGTATAGCTGTATTAAATTAATTTGAGTAATCTACAGGCCAATCAAATGCTGATCAATTTTTTTACGTGATAATGATGCTCACCTTTCATCATGAATTGATTTCCCAAATCGACTATCAGGAACCCTAAAGTGTCCGTCAAAGCTTGAAAATGGTGTGCACTCTTACAGGTGATACATCCATCAAGTTTTTTTGCTATTGCAAATCCCTTATTTTTTTCTTTTATCTTTCAATAGAGCAATTAAATATGCATAAATTGTGCTGTGGCTCCTCATATGACAATGTAACTGATTCAAAATTATTTTTAAAAATATGATATTGTACGTACGGTATAATAAAATACCAATACCGATTTGATTATTGGTGCTTTTTGAAAGCTTTGGATGTGTAATTCCTTTATGGTGTTTCAGAGTGCTTTAAGCACCTTGTAACTACTGTTCAGCATGCTTCCTATGAGAATTGTGCAAGAAAACAGGGGACACAGCATGTTAAATTCCTTTTTTTCTCATTTCCAGTATCTGCTTTGCTGTGCCCTATTACTATGGCTATTATACCAACCTGTAGAGCTTATGAAAAACCTACGGAAACATAACAAATAAGGTTTCTATTTATATAAGGTGATGAAATCTTTAAAGCATGTTGGGTATTTTTTCTAATTTATTTTACCTTAAGGTGGATATTTTAATTAGTATGTTCATTCTGACAATTTCCATAGCTGCCCTTTCCAGTCCAGCAACCAGAAATCCTTCCCTCGTTGTTCCAATTTCACAGAGATATTTAAATTATCCTGGTATTGGCACCTCTGTGCCACCCAGCCAGTTACAATGGGTCCCATAATTGCGGCCAAGTCTTATTTCAACACATCTGACCTTTACTAGTCATGTAACCTTAAACCCCCACTCACTTCTTGGTGAGTGTTGGGAAATTGCATCCTGATTTGACGAGCAACAGCCATCTCACACTCAGTCTGGATGATGCCAGTGACGTTCGGTGTTGACTTTTAACAAACGTTAACGTTCGCCCATTGTTCCGCTAACACCTCCCCTACCTTGAGAGACGCAAAAGGACAGATCTCCCTAAGCATTGTCTTTGAAAGGTTGCCACGCAGGTATGAGTATAAAAGGAGCGCACTCTGGAGTTGAGTCTATGAAGCCAGGAGGAGAGCAGTTCTCATCAAACACACAGACAGTTCTTAGCCGAAAAAGAGAGGAAGGATAACTGCACACAGAGAACAACGTGGGGCTTGCTGAAGGGAGAAATTAAAAAGCGGAAAGAGACAAGACCACTTGTGACAGGTAGGATGGTATTCACATTTACACTGAAAATACTGTGCAAATTATGCGTTCTTTTAGTTTGTGTTTTAAAAACCTGCCAAACCTGTTTATCAGCTATCGATACATTTGATTTTGAATGCGCACTTTTAATGTACAGATTAGTCCTGGTTTTTCCAAGACAGATTACACATTTAAAAAAATTTGTCAAAATTAATACATTGATTTAAATGCCTTTATTTATTATAGATTTCATGATCTTCTCTGTTTCACATTGTATATATCTGACACTTGAATGACCTGGACTATGAGAGCATTATTGTATTTTTGCCAGTATTTTTTGTGAGCAATCTACAGTTTGGATATTCTTGAAGTGGTAAATTTATGCAATTTTTAGAAATATATTTTTGGGAGGAAGGCAAATTAAGTGCATGCAACATACTTTAATTTCAATTAAAAATTATAATTATATATAAGTACACAATAGTGACGATACATCTCACTGACAATTCGATTCCATTGGGACTTATTTAGGATTAGAAATGATCTGATTCAGATTATATGCCATATGCCTCAAGTTTAAAATCGGAGTAAGTAACCTTATTGAAGCATTGCTTTACAACCAACATGCAGAGAGCATTTTTAGTCAAAGCGTATGATGCTGGAGACAGAAGTTCACCAATATAGTTTTATGTAGAGAAACAGTACACACAGAATAAAAGCCTGGGAAAGCATTCTGTGCCACGCTACTTGCCATGTCAAAACATACGTGGCAGTAACAGTTAGATCTGCTCTAACTGTGAGAAGTGAGAAGCTGAAGATATGAAGGAAAGTTCATAAGTGGTTTATTTACAGGGTCCTTATAAGTAACTGCCGAAAGCTTGGTGGATCCTTGAAATTCTTTTCTTGCACTTTGAGCTTATACCAATGCGCACTAGCATGTCTGTGACCTTCATGGACCCCTCCCAATGTGCCGCAGCGATGCTAGCTGATTTGAAGATGCTGTGTCCAGCCTTGGTGCTGGCTCTGGCCGTGCTGTGTCTATGCAGCTCTGAAGTGGATGGCCAGTGCTGGGAGAACACCAGGTGCCAGGACCTCAGCTCCGAGGAGAACATCTTGGTGAGCCCGCTCACTCTTTGTGTGTCTCTCACTGCCACCCAATCTGCTCCCCCCCCCCCCACTCCAGCATTCACAGGGTAACCTTCACCAGCACCACATACATACTTTTACTGTTACAATGCATCTCTCTGTTAAGCGGGCTAACTTAACAGGCCTATGCATTTATCAAATTACAATGCATCATGGGCAGTTCGACTAAATACGTTTTGAGGTCCTTTTCACAAAATAACATTAATTATTATGAAATTTATATTTCAAGAAGAGATTTTATACTAAGCATCTAACTTCAGTTAGACCTATGGTGATCTTGACTGTAGGTACGCCTCAGAGGCGTTGTCTAAGACACATAAGCTAACGACCTTCAAACTAATTGAAACTTGCATTTCATGAAATGATGATAATTTTCCATTTGATTCTCAGGAATGTATACAGTTGTGTAAGTTAGACCTCACAGCCGAATTCCCCATCTACCCCGGTAATGGGCTGCTCGAGCCCCTTACAGAAGCCGAGGGCAGTGACGCCGGGTTCCTTCCTGCCCCAGCGCCCTCTGTGGACGAGGAGGCGCTGACAGGGTCAAAGGAGCCAGGCCCGCGGCGTGAGGACAAGCGCTCCTACTCCATGGAGCACTTCCGCTGGGGGAAGCCCGTGGGCCGCAAGCGCCGGCCCATCAAGGTCTACGCCAACGGCATGGAGGAGGAGTCCACAGAGGCCCACCCTGTGGAGCTGCGGCGGGGACTGTCCGACAACCAGGACTACCCCGTGGGGGAGGCCGTGGGGGAGGCCGCGCAGGACAAGAAGGACGGCTCCTACAGGATGAACCACTTCCGCTGGAGCGGGCCGCCCGCCAACAAGCGCTACGGCGGCTTCCTGAAGTCCTGGGACGAGCGCAGCCAAAAGCCTCTCCTGACTCTCTTTAGGAACGTCATCATTAAGGACAGCCACCTGTCAAAAACGGAGTGAGGATGCTGCCGGTGAAGGGTGGCGACAAGAGAGGCACGCGGCAAGATGATTGTCATCCGGCAGTTTTACCCAGCATTCGCTTTACTTCCCCCTTTATGTTTCCAAAGCAACGTTTTAGGTAGTCAATAATATGATATGTTTGTAGTTCCAAGAAAGAATGAGGGCGTTGTTCCTGACAGGCGACCCTTAGTTCTCTTTGCCAGAAACTACCTTAATTTACAATGTAGTCACCAATAAATGCAGAATCCTGTAAATAAAAAATGCTTTTGTGATTAAATACAGGGCAAAATGATATATAGGTGAAAATTTGAAATGGAAAGATTTTTTTCATATTTATTGAGATGTACTATATTGTAAATGAACTAAATATTAAACAAATTATACTTGGTTGCAAGCTACAAAAGAGAAGTTCTTCCATCTTCTATATACATTTAAACAAAGACCATTAAATATTACTAGTTAAACACATTTCACAGTGAAACAAAGGAACCGTAAAAGATACGTTGGTTTGAAAGAATCTGGACCTCATCAACTCACTGAATCATAAATTCTTTGTAATTACCGGTTCTGTATGTAGAAGTACATTTGTATTTAATCTTCAGTCCTTGTGAATAGAGGGAAAAATTACCTTACTATTTTAAGTTTATGATATATTAACATTGTTTTTTAAAATTGTATATGGATGGAGACTTACCATTTCCTTACCATTCAAAAATGACAAAAAAACCTTTGAATAGAATTAAATATTTATTATTATTATCACCATATATTTTCTGGTATGATAGAAACAATGTTATTATTTAAACTTGGCTGCCACTGGGGAAAAAGATAAAAGTGACATTTACAAATGTCAATAAAAACTCGATAAAACAATACTTACTTTACACAGACAAAAAGCAAATACTATCGACTTGATCTCTAAAGATATACCACGCAGGATTAAAAAAAAAAACACAAATGATCTTGCAAGAAAAAGTTTCCTATGACTCACTTTTCTTTATTTATATACTTTTCCTCACCGACACGCTTACCACAAATGCACATACATTTTTGCTGGTCTATCCACTATCTATCTTTCCTGAAAATGACCCGGCACACTCTGTCTGAGGGATTTTTTAAGAAGATCTGAAAAAACGACACAGGTACTCCTGAAAATACATGATAGTACATGAAAAACACGCATTGCCTTTCACAAAAAGGTGTCTGTTTCCTCTGTCTGGTTCACCACATATGGTGAGCATGTAATTGCTGGGTGCTGCCATACTCTCTGAAATGTCTCTGATGCCTTAAGCCAATCAAGGCGCAGCCAACATGGGCCACTCTGAATGAAATCATTCTCTAGCAGTGTAGAGAATTATTTTCTACCATGCCTCGAGCGATTCTCTCCCTATTAGCTGCACGTCCCCAGTGACTCTCTCCCTATGATCTGAACATGTCCTGAG
>JAOVYW010058723.1:0-22700 GCA_025775045.1 Hiodon tergisus | reverse complement strand
GGGTTGTCTGTGACCAGTTGATAGACAGTGCAGTTTCAGTAAGGGTTGTCTGTGACCAGTTGACAGACAGTGCAGTTCCCCTAAAGGGTTGCCTGTGACCAGATGATGGACAGTGCAATTTTACAGGGACAGGGCTGACCCCCGAGAGCCTCCTGGGTTCCCACTTGTCACTTCAGTTCCCGTCTACTGAGATTCCATTACTCATGCCTTCCCCCCTCTTTCAAACATCAAATTGTCTGATCGGTGGATTTGCCACATCCCGTCGTTAAACCGCAAGAATACCTTCTGCGCTTGTCTTGGCTGAAATTTTATGGTCTGTCTCTGGACATGAGCAGGCTGTCTATCAGCAGGAGACATTCTGACTGAGATCTTTTCCAAGGCTCTGATTACCAGCATTATAATAAGGGAAGGGAGCGAGACAGGCCTCCGTCTCTACCCGGGGGAAATCGCAGATTCAAAGCGCAGCGACTCACCCCATGCCGGACACGCCCACGTTTCTCCCGGAGCCCTTTCTCCGAAACAGCGGCAGGAAAAACACGCGCGCATACTTCACATCCATCTTCGAGCGCCGGCATTCCGTGTGGCGGCTGACCAAGTTGCGTGTCGAAATGTGGGTCTGTGGTTTAAAATAGGCCACTCAGGAATCATGCGAGCCTGACTGGTTTCAGCACTGACATGTTCTTGCCCTCTGCTGGCTTGGAGCTCGCAGATTGCTCTTGGCAGTCCAGCTTCCTACAAGGTGGGCTCTTTCCCTGGATGGTCCCTTACCGGACCAGGACGATGGGGGGAACAACAAGGCTGGGGACTCCCCCATATGTTGTACGCTAAGCCCATTAGTCCTGAGGAGACTGGAGAGGGATCTGAACATAGAGGCAATGACCACCCCCCCTCCACCTCCCAGAGCAGAGGATCAGGGGGCCTCTGCCTCAGGACTGTAGAAGTTTCTCTCCCTCCATTTATTTATCAACAGACATCACAGGTTTTTTGCACAGGAGTTAATTTGCTGTGTGGTGTAGGGATTTATTAATTATAAATGGTTTATTATGATTTTTTTATAGCTTTTATACAATTATCCCCCCATTTGAAATTTAAAATAGAAAAGAGAGGTGTACAATGAATTATGCATTCATACAAAAATACTCTTGGTAATGTCCATGCAGTGCAGTGTGAACAGCAGAGAAAACACACAAGGCTTTAATGAAGTCCTGCCGGGATGACCGCATGCCGGTGCTGATTTAACAAGCGTGGATTTGTGAGTCGGCCACTGGTCTGGGCCGCAGCTCACAAATCCCCGCTACCTGCGCGGCCCTGTCCGCAGCACCGCGACGAACTGAGCGCCATCCGTACAGCGTGCGGCTGACACAACCCAAATGCACGCTCTGAGCGGACTGGTGACCGACTCCCCTCCCTCGCTCATCTGGACAACGTCACAGGCGTACATTCGACAGGCGACCTACCAAGCGTAGGCAGGCCGCCCCCTCGATGAAAGCCGCTCAACTCCTTGTCCCATCAAAACGGTATTAGCTGCTAGGCTCACCAGAGACCTCATAAATCATTTTTGACAGCATCGCAATTAAAAAGTTGAAAGCCACCGAGAGAACACTGTGTCTGAACAATCGGCAGTTTGTGCTCCTGGATCCTAATCATGTGGACCTCACGCATGACCCCTGGGTCGATGGATATATTTTATCGCCTTACCGTCACAAATACATCTCGGTGACTCAGCACTTTCAAAGTTCCATTATTACAAGCTTTTGCAGAAAAAGGCTAGGCCGCTTACTGTAAAAGCATACAATTACCTACATGAGCAATAGCTTAGGCCCGGGCTAAGCCCTTTATCCTCTTAAGCGTTTGTTTTGTTTCACACAGAAACGAAAAATGTGTGAGACGTGCCGTTCCTCCCAGCTCCAACTGCGTTGACCCCTCCTCACCATTGCTTTCTGCACGAGCGCCGTACTCTGGCGACAGGAAACCCGGACAACTGTGTCTCAGACACTTTATTTTTAGCTAGCGTTAAAAAGGATGACTACTTCTGAACGGCGACAATGAGAAACGCGCTATAGTGTAAACCCACCAAGTCCGCCAACAAAAACAACCGCTGGGGGCTGAATTTTGAAAATGTACGAACAGATGCTGAAAAATGTATAGTTTGTTCACTCCGCGTGTGTGTGTGGGATGTCTGAGGTGGGGAACTGGCGAGGTTACACCTATCACCGTAACACACCCCAGGTACATTTCCTGTTCTCTCCGCGGAGAGCCGTCCCATGAATAAGGCACAGGGCAGGTTCTGCTCTGCTTGTAAATGACCATATTCCTCCCTGACTGGTGGGCGAAAGCCACTGCCAGGCCCGTTTAGCATATGATAAAGATACTTAATGCACCCATTTCAAAACCGTGTCTAAAGTGTGCACCAGACACACATGTTCAGTGAGTGATTCTGTGAACGTGTGTCGGTGTGTGCACGGGGGCTGAGGAATTTGTGTCTGTGCACAAATTGTGCGTGTCTTCAAAGACCCAGACAGAACGGATTGATACACCACCCATTAGTTCACTTTCACATATAGCTCTTGGTGACGGGCCTCTGAATGGCGTTTAGACGAATGGCCTACTTCGGCAGGAAGCCTGTAATCTGACCTCTTTCATTGCTTCTATAAAGGGCCGTAACAAGCCTGCTTAATCCACTGCGGAAGAGAATTCAGCGTGCCGGTACAGACGCACAGCACTGCAGCCTACCCTCCGCGTCAGTTTAATTACAGCCACAGTCCCTTAATACACTGGGATATGTGCCATAAAATTCATGGTAAAGTCCACTTATCCTGACAGAAGGAACGACGTGTGAGTTGTCTCCGGATCAGTGAGATTGCTGAAATCACGTATTTAATGGTTTTGTGTGTGACACTAAGGGACCTTTATGTTTACAAAACAAAGCAGTTCCATTTGTGATGTTAGAAGCACCGTTATGTTTAGAAACAGGTCCATTCCTCAGCCGTTGTATGACACATGACATCAGAGCAGTCATTCATTGACATTAGACTGCCATTCCGCAACCCAGAACAGTCTGCTGGCTGGGTTAATAAGGGTTAATAAGATCCAGGGTACTGGTAGCGCCATTTATCACCTTTTATTAGAGTGAAAGACCAAAAATAAACCATGTCTATGCTTAGATGGATATTAGAAGACTGCACACGACAAGGTATCAGTCGGAGCATTAGAGGGCCAGATCTTAGACTGTGACCTTGTACCAGCAGTGATGCCCCCGCACCCCGCCGCGTTCCCATCTGGGCTAAGTCTTAATCAGCCACTCAAGCACTGTGACAATGCCATGGTGTCTCATAGTGGGCGCTAGCAGAACCTCCTCCCCCCTCACCACCGCCCACCGTCCACCGTTGGCTTCCGAAACAGGTGCTTTCAGGCTGCCCTTTGTTTAGAGCCCTGACCGTCTAACGAGGAAAGATTGCCGGTCTGTTCCGCACTGTGGGAAAACCTGCTGGGTACTCAGTCACGACGTCCCTTGGTACTGGCCAAAGTCACAGGAGAAATATAAACTTTTCATACCTACGAACAGAAGAAACCCCCCCAATAAACACGTAGACGAGGTTATTGAGGTCAACCGGAATTCATTTTTCAGGCATTTAGGTATTTTTAGCTTGGGATCAGGGCCTCCCAGGTAACTAATCCCAGGTTACTAAATAATATGTTTTAATTAACCTTCGACTAAAATGGAATATATGCTACGTGTAATGAACGCAACTTGAATGAATGGCTTCACCTTTGCGTTCGGTCAGGGGTTCTAGAGCAGACGTCTGGAGTTAAATCCGGATCAGTGTTCAACGGGGAGCCTAATTCATTAAAAGGGCCTAATCACGCGGGTCACAAGAGCCTGGTCTGAGAAATGCCAGCCAGAGCGTCCTCTCATCCCAATTTCTGGCCATGTTCTTCAGCAATGAGTAGTCGGGAACGATTAAAAGGAGAGCTGCTTATTCTAGATGTGACAAAATGCTAACACAGCACCGGATTCCAATTATCTCGTTAGTTGTGAATGAAATTAACGTGCTATGCACAGGAATCAAGAAAGAAAATCAGGTAGCTTAATGACAAAAGATATAAGCGATGAAAATGAAAACTTTTTGTCTTGACTGTCTTATTAAATTGGAAAATTAACAAGTCACATTCCTTCCCAACCTTTAATTACACATTGAAAGTGACAAATGTAAACGTTCATAGCAGAGACGTCACAATGAGAAAGGATCTTTCTGAACACCAACAGCTAATGATACAATTGCGGAATGTGTCTGAGAACTGTATGTTGCTCGAAAAGTGAAACGGCCACTCAAATGGGGCTTTAAACATAGGAAATTGGGAATTTGCCATTGGTTTCCCAGTGTTCCCAATTATGGTAACAATTGTGTGCCAGCATAGTGAATGAGCCAGGGCAGGGTAAAAACACGCCCCAGGCCCCAGACATACAGGGAGACAAGAGCACACGGTTTCTTTGGGTTGCCTCATGCCAGGACAGTTCACTGCCGCTGCTAGAATGGGGAGATGCTAGGAATTTGCCCAAAGACTTCCTTTGGACATCAGGAATGAAGCACATTTGTTCGCCAAAACGGAGAATAGACCGCTGGCACAAAACATGTTTAGTGTGAAAATTAGCACAAATTTTGATGCAGTTGTGAGGCACACTTCGAGTGTATTAGTGCCAGGAATTTGGTAACTCCTGCATTACCACAAGCCAAGTGTTAGATCTGCGCATGACGGAGGTAAGTAGAAATTCAGACTTCTCAATGATTTACTAACTCGGCGGACCATTACATAAACTATTTATATATAAATCATGCATGAGATACCAATAATGTTTTTCATGAATCTACAGTATTAACTCATAATTAACTAAACAAAGTGTGTGTCATTAAATGATGAGTTTCCAATCTGTCCAGAGCACAACACAATCTTCCATTATGGCACAAAGCTGTAAACTTCTGCTTGTCAACCAACAGTTCTGCCTAGTTCCATTCAAAGTGGAGGAATCAGGTCAGCGAAGGCCATAGTGAAACAGAGGGAGAGAGAGAGAGAGGAAGGGGAGGGCGGCTCGGTACCTGTACACTGCTTCTCTCATCTTCATCCCAAAAATCTGGCCCTTGATGGTAGCCCCCAGAGTGCCCCTGCTCCCTGCGGGCCCTTGGGACATCCTGCCGACAGGCCCTGGATCTGTAATCCCTCTCTGGAGCTTTAGTCTGGCCCCGGGGTAGGAGACAGAGGGTCTCCCCCACAGGCCCGGCTCATCGTTCTCACACAGCGCTTCACTGCAATCCCTGTGACCCCCCCCCGATGCTCTCTACCAGCACGACTCTTCCACACTCACTAAGTTTGATCTACAGAGCCATTACAGAGCAGGACTCCCCGCTTGCATTCCTCTCCTGTCCCTTCCTCAGGGTTCCGAGCGCTTGACCCGCACAATAACGCACTCGCGCGCACACACACACACACACACACACGCGCGCACTTTGTGCACACACGCGGACAGGATCCCTCCCTCTCCGGGTCCCTGAACCCTACAGGGCTTCCCAGTGACTGACACACATTGTGGGCCGAGGGCAGACTTCAGCTAATCTTTGAGTTTAATGACAGGCATGGTGGAGCAATTAGGGCGGGCTGAGCCAGGGGCCATTCACGTGACCCTCACAGGGTCTCCTCCCCTTCTCAGGAGGTGTATATGTGGGCTGGGGGGGTGGGGTTGGTGGAGGCAGTGAGCATAATGTAAAGTCTGGGGTTTTGAATGGCCAAATGACAACTGAATCAGTAATCAGAAGCCCTCACAACGTCGCTGTGATGTTTCAGCAATGTTGTGAGAATGTTACGTGGGGTTCAGGGAGCCGTGATGGGCAAATTAAAGGCAGAGTAACGTCGATCCTTCTGTGCCAGCTCTGACGTTGATTAACAGATTAACAACTTCTCAACCCACCTGGCCCCCGCTTTCACCCACAAACCCACCCGCACTCAAATGTGTGCATGCAGAAAAATACAAAAAGACACACACAGCCACATACACACACACACAAGCTCCGACAGACAGGGAAGAAGCTGGTTCAACTCAAGGGGTTTCTCTGGTGTTGTTCTAATGAGACTTTTTTCCGACAGAATGACTCAGAAGGAAATAGGTGATGCTTTATCCGGAGGGCAGTGAACTCTCACGAGAGGCAGAGATTCTGATTATTAGGGAGACTCCGGTAGAGGGATCAGTAATTATGTTCAGGATGTAGAAGTCAAAGTTCAAGGTTGTTTTCATATAGCCATACGCCCTTTACTAAGTATTTTGAGCATTTAGGTAGATTAATTTAACTTTGCTGCAGTCCAAAAGCCTCTGGTACTAATTACCAGTCCACGGCATGGTTCACTCTTAGCGGACTTAAAGATGGCATGGTATTGGATGAAGCAACTCTTGAATAGATAACTATTCTCCTCGGTTTTTCCCCGGCGAAATCAGCATGCTTATTAGGTTTATATTTGCATGCGTTAGAAACTGAAAAACATTTTGTTCAGTCTGTTCTTTCCAGTCAGGTAGAACCTGACCTGTACTTCCTTTAACACAGCCCTGGACCCGAACATATCCGAAAAGGAGGGTACTTGTGGTGGGGGTGGGGCAAACCAGATGAGGATTTAGATGGTGACTGACGAGGTCACGGGAGGCAAGTTCGGTCTGGAGCACCAGGGTCGCTGCCCCATCTGCTCACGGGACAACCTCCACAGATTACACCCGTGCGTGGGGTGTTAATCCCCCATAGCAGCACCGTGGTCTTCGGTATGGGAGTCACTGTTGATGGATCTACCGGTAATCCCTACTCAAGACTACGGTATTTACAGTTAATGGATTAGAAATGTTTAGGAAGTGTGGCTATATGCCGAAATATTTTCATTTGGTCTGTGGTTTGCCTGCAACAGCACAGGGAGAAAGACCAGGGAGACACCAACAGTAGAGATTTTTTAGGTATGTTTTTATGAATTTCTCCATCCTTTACACGGTAATAACTGTGAACATATGAAGACAAAAAAGAACTTTCAAAACTAATGTTAAAAAAACGGGGGATGGGACCCCATGCTGGGTAGGTAAAAAAAAAGAAAACACGTTAGCCGCCAAAATATGAGCTATTACGAGAAAGCAATTATGCTTCAACGTTACAGTAAAAGCTTTTTGTCTTAGTTTTTGAGAAATGATGTAAACTTTACTGACACATATTTTTTTTATATCACAAGGTAACGATCTGGACACTTTAAACAGCATGTCGCCATTCCTCTTCATTGTCTATCGGCACATTCCCAGCTGTGTGTGAGTTGGTAAGCTTTTATTGAGATCGTGACCGTTTAAATCAATCTGATTAATTTTTTTTCTATTCAAAGTTTGAACCAGATACAAAGATTCAAGTTTCAAAACTGTTTGATGGCAATGGTAGGTAAGCACAGCTCGATTTCTGTTGTTAGCGAACGACATTTGGATTTCTGTTCGATCTGACAGTTACACATGGCCCAAGGCTCGTCGAGACAACTTGGGATTGCTTTTTAATTGATGTATTATTCCTGCCGTTCTCTTATGTTTACTTATGTGCCCTGGCGTCTCATTAAAACCCCCGCGCCACGTTTTTGTGTATCTCCTATCAAACGTGAAGCGAAGCAAAGTGACGCCTCGTCCCCGTACGTGGGACTCGCGCGCACCGGCGGCACTCGAAAATGGGAACGAAAATAACAAAGTGACCCGAAACAAGATTGCTCCCTTGATAAACCCTCCAAAATAAAAAAGCTGTCGACACCGACGCCGTTTAATCTGTTTATGTGGGAAACGGATGCCTTGCATTAAAAAGCCATTCCCCGATTCCTTTTATAATTTCTTTTCTGGAAAGATAGATGCCAAGTTATTCCAACATTAGCCAGATAACCAGTCGATAAACCCTTATATGGGCAGTCATTACTCCATATGCAAGTTGGGATCAAGTTTGGTTAGGCGTGTCAACAAAATGAACAGCCATGTCTGCCTATCTGTTTCAGGACAAGATGTTGGCGCGCACAGATGGTCGTGCGGCTTGCATATTATCTAGGCCCCACTCGACTCAACGGCTCTCCCTGCTCTAAGTAACCATTTGAAAGTGAAGGGTCCTCAAGAAGACACCGTGACGAAATTAAAACAGGTTTTTAAAGTGGATTCGGCGCTACCGTAAACGCTCGTCCCCTTCAGTTCCTTGAATTGCCACCTTCTAATTACAAGTTTAATGCGGACTTACTTTAACGCTGACTCGCAAATCGCTCTGCTTAATGTCACACCTCGTTGAGCACAAAGGGGCGAATTTGACCCTCTAAGCAGGAACCGTTTCCAGCAGCTAACTAGCTGACGAGGCCATTATTTGTGAAGTACATCCCTATCTTGTATGGAATGTGGTCAGAATGTAAAATATGAGCGCACCGTTCAGTAGGAAGGGTAATAGTCCAGAAGTCACGGAAGAAAGAAAATGTAGGGCAGAATTTATTATTCTTTTTTTTTAAACAGAAGCAAATCGCTGGACGTTATGTTTTTTTTAATGTGGTGGCTGACAAAAGCAATCGGAGGAGAGAAGTTTAAACCGTCGGCGAGCCCAGAAATACCAATACTGGTATCACACGAATGTTTCAAATGATACATGTTATTTAGACTGATTTTTTTTATTATAACATTATCTGCTTAGCATGAGCTCTTATCGAGAGAACAATTCAGCTTTTATATACCTATGTATACTGAAGCAGCTTATACCACACGTAATGGTAAAACGGCTGTTTCCCTCAAGGGAGTTTAACCTGCAGTCCACAACTTTAACCATTAGGGACAGAAGTTGTAAGACACTGCCCTGTGAAAAGTACCTTCTGAAGCCACTTGACAAGTTTATACTCGTAGGCAGTAAGCCTCAGAAATTGTTCCCAACTTTATTTGTTTTGTTTTTTTAAATTGGTGTCTTCTAAGCCATACCCAGCTCCATTCAATAAAACCTTCACCACGTTTGGACAAAATGACAAGCCTGGTCACTCATCACTCAGGCCTCCAAAGTGGCTGGTCCACCCAGACTCCATCCAATAAAGCTGGGATTTCACTTGACAGCTGAGGCATTATTTCATACTGAGCTGTTTTTGTTGGTTTTATTTTTTGCTTGGTGGTGGGTTTAGTCCTCCCCTCTTTTCGGGAAGGTCTACGTGGCCCAGACGCATGGCGGTGTCGACCCACCTGGAGAAGTGCTGCTGCAGCGACACCATCTGGGCTCGTCCCAGCTCTGACTCCTCGGTGGCCTCCCGCAGCCGGCGCTCGCTCTCCATTCGTAGGCGTTTCTCTTCCTCCAGCGCGTGGATCAGCTTCTCTCGCTGCGGGGCAACAGGGCAGACAGGGGGGTCAAGGGGTGGGACGCGGGCTGGGCTGAGAGAACTCCCTGTCCAGCACTGAGGGTTAGCCCCGCTTTAATCATAAAAACTCAGGAGAGAATTTTCACACTGAAAATACAATAGGAATACAGGCCACCGTCCAGGGCTCCAGGTTGGATCTCATGGGTCTCCTTCTACTGTTGCCGTAAGGCAAAAAAAATCACATGAACGCCACTGTGAAATCAGTGCCGGATTGAGTCGGAAGAAAGTTCAGGAGAAGCTGAACCTCGAGTGAACTGATTAACATTCATTTTTATGTTTAAAACCTTAACATGTGGCACTCATAATTTGGCAGCGATGATTTAAAGAGCCATCTGGGCGGATTATCTATATCATTATTTTAAATCATGGAAGATTTTGTAGTAATGGCAGATCAGCTTGCTTAGCTGAATGAAGACCGGAAGGACAAAGTTTACCTTTTATCTTTTGTGACAGTACCAAAAAGCTGTCATTATATTCTGTTCTTTTCATTCCATTATGCCCCCATTTAGCAGCACACAGCACAGGATCGGCGTAACCCTGGATACAAGGTTCGCCCTCTGTCCTACTTGCGAGTTAGGTAAAGATAATGCTTGTTACGGGCTTTCCGAGTGGCTCAGCCAGTGAAGGTGCTCATTCGAGCACAGGCTGAGCCCTATAAGCCAGAGATTGCGGGTTTGAATCAAGGCATGTCGCCAGCCCACTGTGACCAGGGTTCAAATCCGGTATGGAGCAACACCTGCAAGGTTTGCGTTTGCATCAATGAGGAATGGCTCAAAACTGGACAGGTCAGAGGAGTGTGACTACCTCTGAATTGATGGACACAGGGACACACTTGATTGTTTAAAATGGGGTGGGTAAAAAAAAACTGTGCTGATTACAAATGATTGAAATAATAATAAAATAAAACAGAAACTATTTGGCTAATAAACTAAGTGGCCCAATGTGAGTATATATGTAAGATCTCCACATGGACACAGGGCTTGTGGAATTAAGAATCATTTGGAGGAACAACCAAATGACCCCTTGCACCCAATCTCACATTCCATTCAGACGCTCACAGTCCCATGTGAGGTGTCACAATTATGTGGATATGTAAAAAAAAACCCAGAAATAAACAAACAGTACGTACTCAAACGCTCAGTGTACTGGAGTGAAATCTGCTGTATTAAATGTGAACCGGAGCTATGTGTGCCAGAATGGGTAGGCTAAGCTCCTTAAGGACTGGTTTAGCCGTGTGATTGTTTTTTACCATACAGGAGGGGTCTTCTTAAGCTCATTCATAAGTGCTATTGTCACCCCCCCGCCCCCCCCCCCCCCATGTTAAAGACACAGGAGCAGGCATTTCTATACAATGATCATATACCGTCACTAAGGCACTTTGCCCAGTTATTCCGAATGCACTGAGCAAAATGATATCTGTTCAGTAACTATAAGCATAGATATGTGAAATTAGGCCATTGGGCCTAATGACGGTGCTTTCTTTCAACAATCAAGTCACTTCACTGTCCCTTGAACATCTTACTCTGCGTCTTCCCTGCACAACGGCGTGAAAAAAAATATTGCAGAATCATGTCAATCACGACAACAATCCAGTTTATCCCGCGGCTATAGCGTTCTCTTATTCTTTATAAACGATCATAATTTTGACAGATCTGTCCTTCACCGACTGACGCAGACGTGAACGTTCCAAACTCTTGTGTCTCTTGCTGAAACCATGTATTATTTTTTAAATAGTTTAAGCTCTATATTTTAAGTTCTGAACCCCCCCGATGGCCAATGAAATTACAGCAGCATGGCACTGCAGTGTGGAGACCAAGTACTTATTCAAGATATTATTCAGATGTATTCTCAAAAAAAGAATATAAAAAAACTGTGAAAATCTTACCGGTTAAAATTCAACCTTAGATCTTTAAGAAAACAGTATCCATGCAACATGACCAGAGCAAATTGTTCTGGGTGGGTAGACTAATGAAGCAATATTTCATGAGCTACAATCAAGGCCCAACTGGTGTTTCACTGGCCCAGAGCAGATAAGCCCTGTGACAGTGATGAATCTGGGGGTGCCAACCAGAGGAGGACGCGACCAACTGGGTGAAATATCTGCTTCGCAGACGCTGAAATAAGGATTACCCGTCAAACTCACCTCCCCAAATGAGGCCAATCCTTTCCAGAAATGAGCTATTAACATCAACATGACATCCGCCATGAAACAATGGCGGAATGAGCTTTGACACAAACTCCTTCAATGTAATTACAGTGTGGTTAACTATGTGGGCAATTGTCTTTTGACCTGAATTATGGTGAAATTGCAAACAACAGTAACAACAGGGTGTGCCGAAATGGGGCGTATGGTTAAGGGGAAACTAGTTTTTTAAATGTTTGTTGTTAAAACTGCAGCACTGCTACACTAGATTTAACACTAGCTGTGTGATAACTGGTAGCCAAATTCAAGTGATTTTAAAAAAACAAACAGAATGAGAACAACTTAATGTAACACATTACACAATACCGATAACATGATAAATTAATGTGAGACTTCAAACAATGTCTAATAATGAGATATTTCAATCAGTTATGCCGTTAAAACTAAAGGACTGACAAAGTACTGCATTGTTGTGCATATCTAATCTACCATAATAGGCTCAGCCCCTATTTGTTCTGGTAGTGTTTTTAAAATGTTTAGTTTAAGCACTGAGTGTGAAAATGTTTTTAGGGGCAATAGGACTAGTCATTAGTCTTGTCTTTTTTAATTAGTGACTGCCAACTAATTTCACATTTTGACATTAGGATTTCCAAATATTTTCAGGTCTGGATGGAGATTAATGAGTTGAGGTATCTGAGTGTGTAGCCTAATTAAGTCATTAGGGATTTGGCTGCAACTTCACGTGCATTTCATACATATTCAGCGCGGAGAGGCCAGTAATTTGTGATAAGCATTTTAGCGAAAACGCGCATTTAACCTGGGATTTAGAAAGGCTTCAGGGTTTTCGACTGGAACTCGAACTTTTTTTATTTGCCGGGACCAACTGTCTCACACAATGCCAAGATGCTTGGAGGGTTGGTATATATATGGTAGATATGGTACAATTTCAAGCCACACAGATTGAATGCATGTACAGTGGGCCTCAGGCCTAGAGGAGTCGAACAGGCCCATAATAAACCATTACAGAGGCTACTGAAAATGGACTTTAGCTTCATAAAGACGAAAGTTATTTTAGAACTAAATTGCTGAAAAAACATTTATGTGAAATTTGTTATGATTCTTTCCACAGAACCCTTGGGGGGCGTGGGTATATTCGATCTTCTCCAGTGTAACAAATCTGGAATGAGGGGCATTTTTGATGTTTTGACGAACAACGGAAAAGCTACAAGCTTCAGTCGGGCACTTGACCTTGAAGCGGAGGTCAGCGCTTACTTCATAAACAACTGGGTAACACTTCAGTGTCACTGCGTAATACTGCTCTGCAGGAGAGCAGGGGCTTTTTTCTTTGTCTAGTTCCAAAGTCTGTGACACATCCGTCATTGCATGTGTAATAAAATGGCACACCACATTTGGCCATATGGCTAGTAATCATCAGAACATCAATCACTCATTTATCATTCAGTGGAAACTAAATTTAGCTCAGAGCACTGTAATTCCTCAAATGAGCAGCAAAAGACTTTGATGGCAATCAAAAATAATTCCTTTCCAGTCCCTTAACAATCAATCATGAAAGCAAACAGCTGACACATGTACATTTCAGTATCGGGCCGCGTCTGCCGTCTCTTTGACTCGACCTTTGGTTGGTGCCTGTTGAAATGAGGTGAAATGCGCTTCCCTGTGCCATACAGAAACGTTGCTGAGACTTTACCGAAAGGTTGTGAAAATGTTTTTGATGGCTGAGATACCTTTGCAGCTCTCTGTAGGCAGAAGAGTTGCAGAAAGCCATTGGTTTAACTCGGATGTACCAAGACACTTCACAAGCTGTTGATCTAAGGTACTTCACATGAATTGCTTCAGTGAATATCTGGCTGCAGATATGGATACAATGAAGAAACTGTAACTCATACTGGGTAAGAGCATCTACTATGCCACTACTGAAAACATAGATTATAATAATAATAATATAACATTAGATAAGGAACCCTCAGTGAACACATTTTTACATTTTTAAAAAGTATTTATTAAAGAAACTTATGCAATGCCCGATGTCCCTGGGTGGAAAAAGTAATCACCCCCTTAATAACTGGGAACGCCACCTTTAGCAGCAAAAACTGCAACAAAACACTTCCTGTAGTTATTGATTAGTCTGACACTGGAGGAATTTTGGGCCCACTCCTCCATGCAGACTGCTTAAACTCAGTGATATTTGTGGGTTTTCAAGCATGAACTGCTTGATTCAGGTTCTGCCACAACATCTCAGTGGGCTTTAGGTCTGGACTAAAACTGTGCCATTACAACACTTTACTTTTCTTGTTCTAGCTCAACTAGTCTGAGCTGATATTAGTGATACTTTAGCACATTCTCCAATCATTCTGATAAAGACTTGCTTGTTGGCTTCAGATCGTCGCCTTGCTGCCCCGGCCAATTCAGCACACAGACGGGATGGCCTTACTTTCTGTTGTCGAATTTTCCTATAATGAGCAGAATTCATGGTTCCTTCACTGATGGTAAGGAGGTCCTGATGCAGCAAAGCATACCCACAGCATGACACTACCACCACCAGGCTTGACTAAAGGTGTGAGGTTTTTAATTGCGGAATGTAATATGTAATATTTGAATTAAAGTGCATCTTTATACAATTGTTTTTCAAGTGCAATTAATGTTAAACTGTCAATATTTAAATTATCCCATTTTCATTTGAAATGACAATAATATTATTGGTAATAATGCAATCTACGTCGTATTACATTTATCTATGGTAACTAAACAAAAAAAAAACTGAAGAATTTAGGACTCCCAGAGATATCTAGACACTAGTCCAATACTGCCACCTAGTGAGAACACTGTTCTGTTATTTAAACCGGAATCGTGTCTAATGAGGACATCACAATATTAACAATAAAATAAAATAAAATATATATGGATAGAGAATAGCTTTACTAATAAAACTACCCCTGGTCCAAAACTACCCCATTAATCCACCAGCAGTATGTAAATTTCATACAACAGTATAATACAAATAATTACTTTTCTGCTGCAATGTATTGAAACATACAAATAATAAACTGACAGGGCGACTTTCCAGCAGATAAATTCTACCACACATTCTAGACGCCCAGAGCAGGGCAAAACACTTGGAGTCAAACTGGGCTCCTCAAAACGCCTGATCAGTCATATTAACAAACAAAGCTTAATAAATCCTCAGCCTCGTATACTTTGTGTGTGTCCCACCAATTTTCCAAAAGATGGCGCTCTAGTTCTACAATAAAGGAAACGGCAATTTCTACACCTATCGAAACTCAAACATCAATGGTTGTATTCAGAAATTACTTTATTATATTATATTATTTTATTATTATATTATGACACTTTTTACAATTAATTAAGATAACACCACCTTCTGTTTGTGGGTAAATACTAATTTTCTGTTCTAGAAAAAATAATATTACTATTACAAGGGGATTCACAGTTGTGGAACAAAAACCATGAAAATGTTTTACTTTTAACGACAGGCATAGTCAGCTTGCATCTTAAATACTTCTTGTGGTCTTAGCCCTAGGCCTAAATAAAAAACAAATAAATAACATAATGGTTCCATCATTAAAAAAAAATGTCTTTTAAATAAGCATCATTAATCTAATAACTGCAAATATTCATTTCAAGATTGATGTGTCTTCGAAGTGATTAATGTTTTTTTTACATTTGTTTTGGAACGCTGTAATTGTATCAGAATCGGCATGTCGAATGCCATCATTCATAGTCACAAACAGGATGATATTAGGCCTAATTATTGTTAGCACTCCCCCTACACGCCCTGTGACACACAGATTCTGAGCTGCTGACTGGCCCCGGGGGGGGTGAGGGACTCTAAATTAATTAGCGGCTGGAGCCCTTGGGACGGGGCTCTGTTTTGGCGGCCGTGAGCTGATAACGGGGTTCAGGTGTAAGAGGGAACCTGGAGGGGGCCCCCGGTAATCTCTTCATTACACGCTAAACCCCCAGTTGGGGCCCTTTCTGCAGGGAAACCCCTGCGGGCGCACCCCAGACGCCATGCAGTGCAAACAGAGGCGCGGGGGGCATAGCAATGCCTACCGCCCTGGATCCTCATTCATCAGAGACACAGCCCTCCTGACATGATTGATTGGCTGGTGTGCAGCTCCTGGGGACTTATTAGGGGTGACGACTCCCGGGTCAGGATCAACAAAGCCGGCGGGCGATGACGGCCAAAGAAAGTCGCTCCACACATTAAACGCTGCAGTGCCTTGACGTAAGGATTCAAGGTGTCCTTCTTAGCATTAATAGGGTAACGTGTGTTGCTAAAGCATTTAGCACAATGGAACAAGGTGCATAGCACAACAAAAATAAGGAACAGTAAGGTCCACCGTGATTTAAATACTAACCGACAGTGTAGATGCCATTCAAGCCTCTGGAATTTGTAGTTTTTGTTTTACAGTTGTGTCTGGGCCTATGAAAAACAACCAATGTCACTACAATTTTTAACTGACTCTAATTGGAGTCTGAAGTGTACGATCATCCTTAATCAGAGAAAAACTTGGGTCATATAGGGTCCAATAAGCGTTCCATAAGCTATGAATGTTTGTGAACCCCAAGGACGGCCATCAGTCTGCCGGTCCTTAGACCAATGTCCATAAATACTGGGATGACAAACCATGGTGGAGTACAGAACACAGACTTCTCATGCTCTGCCTTCGGTTCCGGACCGTTTACCCCGAATTTGTGTTGAAAGCCAGTGTCAAAAAGCTACCACAGTATCCCTGTGCAGCTAATTATTAAAAAGAGTTGCCATAGAGTCCCCCTTGTGTGATGCACTCCCCCAGCGATATGTTAAACCAGCCGCACTTCCCATTTATCAATGACAAGAGGCTGCCCCCACCCCTCCGTGAGCGAGTGTCCCCCGCTCTCCTTTCAGGCCGGGCTGTCAGGGGATGTCAGGCCGTGAATGTGAGCCGATGTGAGCCCTGGGACGCGCCGCGCGTCTCTCCCCTGCCCCGGCCCGATAAGCCCAGCCTATAGACGCAGCACCTGAGACCCTGAGATACAAACAGTCCGGTGTGTCAAAGATCCCCGCTGACAGATGTCTGGCTCCCACGGCCGACACGACACACACACACACACACACACACACACATACATACATGAGCAGGCCCCGCACACACACACAAACACACACACATACATGAGCAGGCCCCGCACACACACACACATTATCCACATGCCTTAGCTTTATGGACACATTCATATTATTTTTCATATGATAATTATTATTACTGCGGAAATTTAGCTGCTCAGGTCAGGTAGTTGCATAGCTTTCCATGTGTACAGCAAGATATTTACTGAAAGCGTTCATGTCAAGCCACTCGCCCAAGGGTACAAGTACAGCAGATCTTGGATTTGAACCGCCAGCAGACGCCTAAACCTCTGTACCACAAACACCACATATATATATATATGAATTATTTCATGGCATTTTCACGTTAGTCATTCACACAACGTAAAACGGCTGGGAAAAATGTCTATTTGACTTTTTTAACCACATTGGTGCAAATGGACCGATTTGTGTAGATATTTACTCTCCAGTGGAAATAAATACATTCTTTTCTCGGTGCGAGTCGAGGGGATAAAATGTTTTTTCCGCACAAAGTGGGCCATTTATTCCAATGCGCTGTTTGGACAGCCGTATCCCGCGGTCATTATCTCACCCCCCAAGTGAAATGGTACATTAACGGTCAGACCCTGTTACAGGGCCACTTTTTTTCTGAAGAGGAAATTCAACATCCTGCCAGTCTGCCTTTACAGGGGCTCCCATTGAGGAGCTGTGGGCCACGGGCTCCTGTGGTTTACTGTGTGAAAGTCGGCGGGACGTAGAAACCGCGGCGAACGCCGGGGCTGAGCGCGCACAGACAGGCGCTTGTTCGACAGCCCGGGCCTGCGTTAAGAGCTCGGAGCGAGGCGCTCAAAGGAGCGACATTTTTGGGATTTTACACAGGGTCACCTGGGAATCATTAAGGAAACACATGGCTCTGTGGGTACGCCTTTTTAATATTACGAATTAACGGGAATGTGCCACTTGCGCAGCACTAAGCCTACCGAAAACCTCCGTCGCGCCCCCTGCCGGACCCCATCCACACCCGGTCACGCGACCAACATCGAGCGTGAAGGGCAAACTCTCCTGTGGGGTATCATGGCTAAGTAGCGTTCCCTAACAGGACTGGAGTTTTAACACAGCGCTATAGCCGGATAAATATTTTCCATATTTAGCCATATAATTACACACATCCTCCTCCCAAGCCTAACAAATTCAAACATGGACAGTGCTACTGATCAATGTGAGCGCAGTGCAGTCCCGTGCCAAAATATGAGCCTGGCGCAAACAGCCACTAAATCCCCAAATTACAGACATAAAGCATGCCTTAAAATAGGACTTTTGGATCCGATCCCCCACTTAATCCTGGGCAGCATAATAACTATTATGCATCTATGGTGATGTATTTCCCTCTGAGATTTAACTGCAGCATTAAAAACATGCCATCCGTGGTTTCTAAACCCATTGCTTCCCGAGAGCGGGGGTTAAAAATAGCCCCGGCAGGCGTACGGAAATAAAATAGCGTCTCCGAGCGAGACGGGGCAGAACGGGACCAACCGGAGGACGTGCACTTCAAAGTGTGAACCGTCTAATCTGTCCACTGGGATAGGCTGGCGGGTTGTGGACTCCGTGGCCATTGGTCCGCCCGACGAAGGCTTTGACAACAATCTCCCGGAGGCGCCCTGGTGTCTTCAAGAGGCGGCACGGCAGAGCGCAGTGTGGGACCGCTAGGCTTGGGGATGGGAGCTGAGGCTCCACCAGGGATAATCCAGGACCCACAATAGAGCTCCCCCTTTCCATCTCTCCTGTCTGGCACTGATAACTCATCCCCAGAAGCCCTGCATTCTGGGCAGTAATTAGCGTGGAGTCCCCTCGCCCCAGTCTGAGCGCCTCTTCTCTGGGCAGGATATAAAGTTAATGTGGGGGGGGGGGGTCTTTAGTGTCTGATGCTTTTAGCAGTGCGTGACCGTGCCCTGGGAACATCAAGGAGAAGGTCGAGACACAGTGTGCACTACTCTGTATTTGGCCATGAGGTGTAGAGACCTGCACTGTGAAATCCCAGGAGGGATGGAGACAGACCTCTATAGCCTTGAGTGTGAGAGTGCACACCTTCTGGGGTCCTTCACCGTGACCCTTACATCATACACCACAAAGTCAGGTCTCTCATCACCACTCGCACCCCTTACACCACAAATAGGGGTCCTTCACCATGACCCTTACATCATACACCACAAAGTCAGGTCTCTCATCACCACCCGCACCCCTTACACCACAAATAGGGGCACTTCACCATGACCCGTGCCTCCTAAACCACAAAGTCAGGTCTCTCATCACCACTCGCACCCCTTACACCACAAATAGGGGTCCTTCACCGTGACCCTTACATCATACACCACAAAGTCAGGTCTCTCATCACCACTCGCACCCCTTACACCACAAATAGGGGTACTTCACCATGACCCGTGCCTCCTGAACCACAAAGTCAGGTCTCTCATCACCACTCGCACCCCTTACACCACAAATAGGGGTACTTCATCATGACCCGTGCCTCCTGAACCACAAAATGAGGTTTCTCTCCAAGCCCCTTACCTCCTCCACTTCTGGAGCCATATTTCCCATGATATTTTATTTTAAAAAATACTGTTTCATTTTCCCCTCAACCTAGAGAATGATCCCTCTGCAAAATGGACACCAATCACTAGACAAGTTATAAAATGCAAATAGAAAATCTGGGGGGGGGGGGACATATATATTTACAGTTCCACTTGAAGACGAGGACCTTCTGTAAACATCCTTAACAAACAATAATGACCAACAGTGTTTTCAAGAACAGAAACCTTTGCGCATAACCAAATAAATGTGCACAGACTTTGAGCTTTGAAATAGCAGACGCTTTATGCTTTGAAATAGCAGACGCTTTGCAATTATATGGGAACATGAAGTAAGCCCAATCCTCAAGCCCAATGGTATTGTCTTGTTGATGAAACTCGTGATCAAAACAACATCAAATCAGGCTATCAAGATTACAGTTTCCTGCATTTTCTAATTCCTAATAAACCGCTTGTCTCCTACGTCCTTAATTTTAGATCAGGGTAAGCACAATTTTACACCCAACAGTAAAGATAATATCATTATCCAGGTTTTCTCTTGTTGATCGTTTCAGCTGACACAGCACCGTTTGCATGTCTTACTTAGCCGAGCCCCCACCCCGCGAGGCACCCCACACTGCTCATTAATCTTACATTGGCCACTTAAAACAGAATAATCCTGCAACGCGGCTGCCAGGGTCGTCCTGAGAACCCTTCCCAGCTACCTCCCTATCGCTTCAAACAGCCGATCCATCGCTCAGTGCACGGACCAGAGAGCTGGACCTCCGGTGGGCCACCGAATCGCCCCCCTCCCACTCACGTGCGACCCACTCGTTTGTCTAGGACTTTTTCTCTTTGAGTCACTTTCTTATACAGTGACTCAAGTCTCCTTCAGTGAATACCACTGCTGCCATTGAGGCCGAAGCAAATCTGTCGCAGATTTTTTTTTTTTTTAAAGCTGTAAAAGTAAACGTACACGCCTGTGCAGATTTGTATATTTAAAAAACCAGGCAACCAAAAGACGCACACAGCGACCGGGCGTGCGGGGTCTGTAGCGATTATGGGGAGAAGGAACTGAAGAGTACCATTGTTTCCTCTCCTCGGCTCCGAGCGACTTCTCTCTGCAGGCGGGCCACAGCCAGCTTCTCCCTGAACAAAAGGGAGAAAGGAAAGGAGAGAGGATGAATGGCTGATCATTTTTCACCGGGGACAGCGTCGCCGCTCTGTTCTCCCTGCCCAGACCTCTCCTCCGTGCGGTTTTGAGTGTCCCCGAAACCCGGAGCGAAGCATCATGTTACAAGTGGCGTGGAAAGCGTCAGGACGTCTCTGGGTTTTTTATTCTGGACATTTGCATCGACCAGAAGCCTTGTAGGGATTCTCACTCTGTGAGCACGCACAACCAACAGCAGAAACACACGCGCACATAACGGTGACAGCGCGTAAATATGCGCCCACTCACACAAAGCTGACAGCATGTAGGCCTACATACACATACACACGCACGCACGCACGCACGCACGCACGCACGCACGCACACACACACAAGGCTGGCAGAACGTGCATAAAGAAAGCCAAAGGCACACATACATGCGGAAAGCTAACAACAGACAAACACACACAAAAGACAGCACACACGTGTATACGTACGCGCACGCACACACACACACACACAAAGCCGGTAGAATGCGCACAGAGAAAGCCGAAGGCACACATACATGCGGAAAGCTAACAGACAAACAAACACACACAAAAGACAGCACACACGCGCATACGTACGCACACACACACACACACACAACTGCACACCAGTACATACCTAAAACACAAAACACACAATATTCCTATTCAATTGAATTATTGCTCGTAACGTTCTGTATACTTTACTCCATGTCTGTTGACTGACAGTCACCTGAAGGTCATGCATACCTTTCATAGTTTATGTCTGGAAGAATCAGACCAGAAGTAATATTGTGGTTTAACTCTCCACCATGTTTACACAGGCAAAAAACATTAGATTTAATTAAGTCTGATTTGTCGAGATAAAACATGTAACGGTGCACATTTAATACTCTTTTTTTATTAGGCTTTTACATTTCAGCATGGGAACGACCTTTTGGGCTGTTTACAAAAGGCTCCATGCTAATACTTTGTGAATCTGTTAAGAATATATATGATATATATATATTTATTTATTTAATATTACAGACATACAGACATTCCTAATAAATAATATAAAGGGGAAAATAAATCATAAAGGGTGAATAAATCAGCCCCTTGTCAGATGGTAGAATCCATAAACGCACGAGAATGAGCACATGCAAACTCCAGAATCAGAAGGCAGTTTTATGCAGGCCTCGGAAATGTGCGTTTGCTCAGCCGATGAAACCCGCGCGTACGCCGTGGAGCCGAAACCCCGTCACCTAGCTGTCTCCGAATCGGGCCTGCTCCTAACAGCCCGTCTCCACTCCACTAATCAACCCTGAGCGGGCCACGGGAACCTCCTTGGATATGCAGAGGGGCCTCTCGTCACATTTGGCACGTTTGTGTCGCTCTAATCAGTAGGAGCTGCGTCGGCTACAGAGTTGGCAGGTGAGGATTACGTCTGTCAGAAGGTAACTGCTTATGAATAGAACTGTTTCAGAGAAGAAAGAGGGGAAGAGAAGGATAATTCCTCAGTTAAAATAAGTGGCGAGTCTTTTGACATTACGTGTCACGAAAGGGAAAGCAGCTAGTGCAGTAATTGGTGCATATGTAACTTGCAGGCCTATTATTCTCCGGAACAAATGAAATTGATCACTGAAGTCATGGCTTGAATAAGGCAAGCAGTAGAAGGCCCCCCGATTGCTTTTAAGGCTCTCCTAGTTCTCCGTCACACTTAGCAAGCGGCTAACCGCGCCCACCCACGCACGGCGGCCATCCAGGCAGCTGGACTGAGTGTCAGTCACACTGGAGTGACTCTGCCTCGGGGGGCACGCCCCCTCCTATCGGTTTGTGCTTGGCCCGCATTCCTCGCCGCACTTGTTCCTGCACAGACAGGAAGCTTTGGCGAATAAATTCTTTTAGGCAAATCAAAAATAAACAACAGAGCAGGGTTGGCAACTCCTCTCATCCAAGCCCAGCTGTTCCGACTGGACTGGAACTACCAGGCAGTTGAGCTTCCAGAGAAATGGGTGAGCCCGCCTAAGTAGGAGGTTTCCACTTCCTCCAGACGCATCCCCAATTCCAGCCACTGCGGAAGGTACTGGGCGACCACTTTGATCGATGCTGTTGGTATCTGCAAAATTCTAATGAGCGGCTTCACGGTCAGTGCTGGCAGTAAGTACGCAGGCACAATGCAGACAAACCGCTGAAGGTCAGTACAGACACTCGGAGCTGATAAACCGCTGAAGGTCAGTACAGACACTCGGAGCTGATAAACCGCTGAAGGTCAGTACAGACACTCGGAGCTGATAAA
>JAOVYW010058712.1:0-22702 GCA_025775045.1 Hiodon tergisus | reverse complement strand
ATTGAGATCTGGTGACTGTGGAGGCCATTTGAGTACAGTGAACTCGTTGTCATGTTCAAGAAACCAGTTTGAGATGATGAGAGCTTTGGGAAATGGCCCATTATCCTGCTGGAAGTAGCCATTCAAAGATGGATACACTGTGGTAATGAAAGGATGGACATAGTCAGCAACAATACTCAGGTAGACTGTGGCATTTCACGATGCTCAGTTGGTACTAAGGGGCCAAAATCATGCCAAGAAAATATCCCCCACACCATTACACCACCACCACCAGCCTGAACCATTGATACAAGGCAAGATGGATCCATGCTTTCATATTTATTATGCCAAATTCTGACCTTAGCATCTGAATTTTGCAGCAGAAATTGAGACTCATCAGTCCAGGCAACGTTTTTCCAATCTTCTATTGTCCAATTTTGGTGAGCCCATGCAAATCGCAGCCTCACATTCCTGTTCCTAGTTGACAAGAGTGGCACCTGGTGTGGTCTTCTGCTGCTGTAGCCCATCTGCTTCAATGTTCGACGTGGTGTGTGTTCTGAGATGCTCTTCTACATACCTCAGTTATAATGAGTGGATATTTGAGTTACTGTTGCCTTTCTATCAGCTCAAACCAGTCTGGCCATTCTCCTCTGACCTCTACCACCATCAAGGCATTTTCGCCCAGATAACTGAAACTCATTGGATATTTTCTCTTTTTTTGGACCATTCTCTGTAAACCCTAGAGGTGGTTGTGCGTGAAAATCCGAGTATATCAGCAGTTTATACTCAAACCAGCCTGTCTGGCACCAACAACCATGCCAAATTAAAAGTCATTTAAATAACCTCACCTTTCTTCCACATTCGGATGCTTGGTTTGAACCAAGTCTACATGCCTAAATGCATTGACTTGCTGCCATATGATTGGCTGAGTAGATATTTGCGTTATCGAGCAGTTGAAAAGGTGTACCTAAAAAAGTGGCCGGTGATTGTGTGTGTGTGTTAAAAATCAGCTGTTTCCAGCTACAATAGTCATTTACAACATTAACAATATCTACATTGTATTTCTGATCAATTTGATGTTATTTTAATGGACAAAATTTTCTATGTGACCCCAAACTCTTGAATGGTAGTGTGTGTATGTATATGTGTGTGTATATATATATATATATATATATATATACATATATACATACATACACACACACTATAAATATATATATATATATATATACATACATACACACACACTACCATTCAAAAGTTTGGGGTCACTTAGAAATGTCATATTTTTTGTCCATCAACCCTATTGAGCTGTGGTGGGAGCAGCTTGACCGTATGGTAAGTAGGACTAAGAAGTGCCCATCAAGCCAATCCAACCAGTGGGAGGTGCTTCAGTAAGCATGGGGTGAAATTTATTCCAATTACCTCAACAAATTGACAACTAGAATGCCAAAGGTCTGCAAGAATGTAATTTCTGCAAATGGAGGATTCTTTGACGAAAGCAAAGCTAGGACACAATTATTATTTCAATTAAAAATCCTTATTACTAACCTTGTCAGTGACATTATTTCCTATTGATTTTGCTATGCTTCCTATTCAAACTCATTTAATGTATGTTTTCATGGAAAACAAGGAAATTTCCGCAGACCATCAAAGTGACCCCAAACTTTTGAACGGTAGTGTATGTGTAACATATTATCAAAAATTAACAGACACAAGTCAAGTGGTCTTATAATGAACATGTTATACAGATCATGTATTTGTGTATTCTGGATTAATTTTAAAGTATTACTCTGGAACACCAATCTCATTACTTTATTTAATCAGATGATTGAATTGCGCTAACACCAATGCCGTATGAAAGAACAAGATAAACAAATTGGAGACAGGTGCGTCTCATTGATTGTCAATGGTTGAATAGCACTGTCACTAGCAACTGAAACCCACACTAAACATTATCAAACGATTGCAATACTTTCCAGAGAATCCATAACTAACCTGCCTTTATTAAGTCAATTATTCCATTTCAGTTCCTGTGAAAACATTGCTTACCGCTTCCCTCCACCATACTACGCGGGCGTCAGAATTACTTCCTCCACAGCATGGTATTATGACTAGACTAGAATTACGGTCATAATATAACAAGGTTAAAAGAAAACATGCAATAATTAAATTCAGGGCATGGTTCAACCTGACACATACCTACATTAGATACCTAACAGCAAAATAAATACTTTAAAACACACATACATACATAAAAATACTATATACATATGTAATACATATTTAAATAATCAATATATATATATATATATTAAAATCTGTGTAATAAACATATTCTTGTGGAGAATAAGGTTCTCCAAAATTCAATCACCCCATGTAAGTTTTTGTGAGAATAGGTGGGATAGCTATTCATCACAGTCATTATCACAACACAGCACGGAGTAAAACCACAAAAGAGTCCTTTGACCCTTTGAGTGCCCCATTCCACAAGAAACCCATACGCTCAGCGGAGCAATGTGCATGAGGCATGTGCAAATGAAAGAGACACCTGGCAGCCAGCGCACGGCGTCTACAGCCGGACCCCGCACATTTATTTTTCCTGCTACAAAATATCACAGATTTAATTTGAGATTTTGGGACAGGAGATGGAGCTGTGGCCTCTTTGCATTTCAAAGGAAGCAAACACGCCAGTGATGCATCCAGGGTTTGAAAACTTTTACTTCTATCATTCCTCTTCTCAAAAGGTAGGGGGTGGGACTGCACAGGTGCCAGTCCCTGGTGGGAAGCATTAATGCCGTCGTCTTACTCAGTATCCCATGGCTGTAGCGTTTGATTGGTTTTTTAGTCAGTTTGTACAGTCAGCTCAACGAAGCAGCATCTCATTACGGAGGCAGAAAATACTCTGATGAGTACTCGGAAATAATCACAAATGAAGTCATCCATTATCTGCATTTCCAAATCAGTTGAGCAACAGCAGTCAAGAACTGTATCATATTTTTGTTATGTTTTAGTTCACGGTATGCAGAATGACATTACATTTAGTAACGCTTTTCTACTTGACTTCATTTAATCATGCACATTGCAAACAAAGAAAAAAATATGTTTATAGATTCTAAGGTTTCCATAGAAAATTTACAAGAATATTTAATATTTAAATGTATTAGCTTGCTTGTAGTTTGATGATTTTGTTTGAAATGAATTGTTTGAAATACATCATGCAAAGGTGAAGGAAACGATTGTGGAGCAAACAGTTTCATGCTTTGCATTTGACCCTACATTATTATAGAACCAAATCTGTCACGAGGTGCGGGGCACCAGAGCAGGGATGCACCCAAGCGCAGCTCCATCGCAGACCGAGTCCCGGACAGACACAGCTTTCGAGGCACAGCAAGGAGACTTATTCGTAATTCAAAACAGCCATGACCTTTAATAACTTGGATGCCATGGAACCATGTAACTGGAAACGGTACAATGACTCCCCACAACAAAACCTTAGTGACAGGGTTATAAGGAAAACATGAACCAAGTTGGGAGGTACAGAGGCGAATGAAAACAAAGAATGAACGAAACAGTGCACATGGGTTAAAGGAATGTTAATTGATTAATTAGTTGACTGAAACAAGTGACGGAGTTACAGAAGAGGTTAAGGTGAACCGTGACAAAATCTTACTTGTAAGGCTGTACAGTTACTGGCAACCTGCATCTGTAGCTACATCTTTCTCCCTAACAGATCCAGTTACAATGAGTATAGCATTAATAAACACACTTGTGAAACGCTATCCTGCATAATATACTTTAAGCTAGGTGCTAAGTGACATTGAGTGAAAATGTAAAGTGTCTTGTGATATTCCGTGAAAAGTCCACAAATCTTTCAACAATAATTTTTCCTCAATGAATACTTCATTTCTAAATTATTAAAACACTTTAAGGCATGTAACTTGCAGATAAAACTCATTCAACTCAGATTTACCACAATTTCTTTTGTCTATAAAGTTCACTTGGTAGGTCCCACTAACACTACGGGAACTGGGTAGACATCCCAATGTGCTGGGCGGTGCAATGAACTGATACACACACATTCAAAGTATAGGTTTCTTGTCAAGGATTGCTGATGTCATCTCCATTTTCTCAGGGATGTTTGTGTCTGCTGTCATCCAGGATGATCATCCCATTTAAGTTGCACTCAAGCTGCCGATAATCATTCTGAGCGGCTTGCTAACAAAAACAGGAGCATATAGTCAGCATGTGTCTTATTCTGTAGGGGAACAAGTTCAATAGGCACATCTGCCTCTCTCTCACTGAATGCAGCCACCAGGCCCAATGACATCAAACCCAAACTAGACCCCGACAGAGAAAAGATCTACCACTGCAGTTGGTCATTTGGCTTCCAGATCCACTACAAAATAAACACATCACAAAATAGATGCAAAAGCGAACACTCAACATACGCCCTGCTGAATTAGAGTGGACCCTCAGCTTTCACATTCGATTCCTTTTCAACTTTCTTTAGAAATCCCATTTAACCACCTATGGCAAAACCTAATGCAAATTGCGAGCTGATTAAAGACTTTCATGGCCAGGTACAAACAGTTAAGTACAATTTTCACAAATTAATAAAATCCACCCCTATTCCTTGTTTTCTTTATAAATCTGATGCTTCTTCAGTTAAAACTATGTCGTACACAGAGGGCATTTGACTGTGCACTGGAGCTGCGGTGACGTGCTTCATGGTATTGAATGGCTTAGCTAAACCAACTGTTTAAAGTAAGACACATTAGCCTGTCAAGCTTTGCAAGGAGACTTTGCTGCCAGTCATCCCTGACAGTCAGAGTACTCCCCAAACCGTATTTTGCCATACCCACTATCTATCAACATTCCACTTCAGCAGGCCATGCCAGAAAATTGGTGGGAAAAGTAGGTCATCCTCACTGTACAAGTTTGTAAACAACTTCATATCCAGAGCCATTTACATTCTGAGCTAGACAAAGAAATACAATTTTAAAAGCCATTCACTGATATATAGATTATAAAACGGAAGAGCAACTGTTTCTACTGCACTGGTAACCAAGCGTAGCACTGCCTGTCGGACGGACAGGTGCTAAATTTATCAAAATTGTCTGAGGTACCTCCTGAGGTATAGCAGAGAAGGTCATATGAGAATTGATGCTCAGCTCTGCACAGAATTTGAAAAGAGTCAACCTGGCAAAGTTAATGAAACAGGGGCGCAATTTGCCGTGATGTGCACAAGGCACTTGTTTTTGGAAAACAAAGATTCCAAGGTTTCCATAGAAAAATGAGTATTGTTGACAAAGATATTTTATATTTACAATGCTTCTGTGAACAATTCAGCTTCACAGCCAGCGGTATTAACAGTCCTCTAAACAATTTGTTTTCGTGAACAGTCTCCTGACACCAATTTCAACATCTGCCTAGTCATCTTATTTCCTGTCTTGCCAACCTCTACAAAGTAAAAGAGCAGCTTCTAATTCCTCCCTTGTCCAATGCCCTCAGGCAGTTCCTGAAACATCAGCCCTTATGAGAGCCTTTAGCTATTTTCCCCCTCAAGCCCGCTTCCTTTCTCATATCAGATTATTTTTAAATTAGAGCATTAGTGCATAAGGAGAGACGATGCCATAGGCTGGAGAAGTTCTCACCCTACTGCGTCTACAGTAGCCAGACGTGTAGAGGGATAAAGTGACAGTTTTGTTTTTAAGGGTGCTAACTAATGACATCCTTGAGGAAAAATGTAAATTTTGCATTGTTCAATTTCTCAGACACAATCACTTTCAACCCCCTCCCCAGCAACATCCAGAATCAACACATAAATTATTCATGAGAAACAAACAAATTAATGTCCATCTATTTGATCTGCTATATTGGAGACGGGATAATTGATTTGTAAGAAAAAATTGGAATAATGAAACACCCCTCCACACCCCAGTATTAACCCGCCCCTCTCCCCTGAGTATTTTTTTCATTTGGCATTTGTATGCTTTTCATTACCTATCTGCTCCCGTACGACAGGATGGTAATAGCCTTGGAGGCATGTTGGTAAACAGTTTTGACAAATTAAAATCACCCAGATCAAGCCAGGAGCCAGTGCTGCAAATAACAAAAGGAGGTCACTGGCACCAATCCAGAGACAAGGCTTGGCAAAGCTTGGATCTGTCTAAACTTAACAAAAGGCATTCTTTTGGTTGCCTCGCTCACAACAAAATCTTAATGGTCTGTCATCCGTTCCCACTCTTTTTGCCTCTGAATCATTTTATCAGATCCTGGGGGAGTTTAAAAGAGAATCAAATTCTTTAAATAAATGCCAGTTAGTTAACATCAACTGCATGGCTGAAATTGTTGGTCTTCTGTTTGTGCAACTGCCTAGACTCCAGTCGGTAGTTAAAATTCGACAAATGTTGAAAACGAATGTGGGAGGGGCTAAATCTCACACGATTGAATTTTAGATTTAGAGTAGATGTACCACAAGTAATGGTTTATTAGTGACTAATTACAAGCAATTGTGTGTTTTGTGGAGACATAGTATAGATTGCATAAGATTTCACAAGGTGAAATGTTGTCAGAAAATGACAAGCATGGGGCTTGAGAACACAATAATTATGTAATTGGGAAAATGGCAGCATACAAACACAAATATGGAAGGAAGTCTTATTACATTGTCTATACCTATAAATAGACATCGAATCATGAAGGGGATCTGAGAATACTCCACAATGAGTAGACTGACAGGGAAAACTTAATAGAAACATTTTCAGTCTGATTACCAGACAAAATCAAGTAGGCTATAGTTCAAGGGGTCTGTATAAGAAGGCTATAGTATTAATTCTTTGATCCACTGCCAGCACAGCACTATAAAACGAGGGACAAATGTAACTGAAGCTGAAGTTTGGTCTAGGAAGTCTTTTCGGACCAAAAAGGTGATATACATTTTTCCTGTTGCCTGTTTCTGTTTTTCTACAGACAAATATTTCATAATGAGCTTTATGGTGACCCAACCTTGATATGGATACAGAAACTACAAGTATAGCAAAAGGCATGCAATACATCAAACATTAAAAAACAAATTAAAATGCATTATACATATTATTATATATAATGTATTATTATATATATTATATATTATATATATTTCATATTTCTATACTAAGTAACATGTTTGCGTTATAAAAAAGATATCAGGAAATCAAAACAGTAATATGTGAGATTCTGAAGCAACTTGAGAGATTTTGAATGAGGTCCAATAGTTGTGTTCCAAATTTCAGGTGCGTCAGTCACAGAAACAGCAAAATTATTTTTTATATGTGTCAAGGGGAACAGTGTCAAAAACTGTGATGGGATACGCTAAACATGGGTAAATTGCCTCAGGAAACAGCAACAGTGGCAATAAATGGCAGGTACCGACACCATTAGACAGACAGAAAGACAAGAGAGTTGCTAAAAACCACTCAACAAGGGCCAAGACAATTACCACAGAACTGGATATATACCTTTGTGATCCAGAATTAAAAATAAATAAATTGATTTGTGAGCTTCACAAAGTATTGATAAAATAGTATATTATTGGCAGGGCTGCCATTCAGAGGCCAATGTGCAGTAATGTATAACCTGATGTAAAGAGTGAAAAACCTGGACTTCTGAGTAGCAGCAGAAAGTAGTATGGTATTTTAATATGGTATCTTTTTCCTACATCTGGAGTGGTTTACATTTGGAGAAAGTCCCAGCTGTTCCTAATTGTTAAATATGGTGGTGGATGGTTATGACATGGGCAGCAATCCAAGATGATAACGCCCCATAGAAAATGCTATGCGGATTCAAGAGCGGTTTCATGAACAAAGATAAATAAACCAGATCTAAACATCATTGATGAGTGAGGAGTACATTTCCATCCAAGAACTGGATCCTTTCGTTTTTGAATAAAGGTACAATATCCCACAAGAAAGAGTTCACACTGTTCTGAGGGCAAAGGAACTGTTCTGTTCTGGCACGTTATTAGTTAATAAATATTAATATATTGCTTGTTGTTGTTTCCATTATTTTATCTACATCATGTATAACAAGAGGACAATGCATTTGGCAGTTCATTTTCATTCAAACCAGAAAAAAATAAATACAATTTAACTGACTATTAGTAATCCCTCAATTCATTGACTGTGCAGATTGGACCAGCTGAGGGCAAGAACAGGAGTTTCTGGACAGTGCAGCCCTTCTCTGATCCACTGTCAGCCCAGTTGACGAATAACTGAGGCTTATGATGGGATTTATTTTAATTTTAAAAAACTTTAATGAATTTCATTCACTTCTGTTTCAGTAGGGGGAAAAGTTGGGTGAATACATGGTGAAGAACCAAGATCAATTGCTTTGTGAAGTAAATCATCATCACAGTTTATGACAAAGATCTGTGGTTGGAAATATGATTAGAGGTAAGAAACCCATTCTGCAATTTGAATCTACTGCTGCCTGGATCTTTTTAAATGGGAAAGCTTGCTACAGATCCACGATGTACCTAGATGGTCTTTCGGTTTTTATTGATGTCAGGCTGGATTACTCGAGTTATAACCTAGGTTGACTCTCCCCAGTTTATTAATTAAAGGTTGATATCATTCAAATATTAAAACAACATTTGTCTGGGCGTCTATAAGGCTCATTACCCTTTAACACAGTATAGGAAATACAATAGTATTTAGGACACTCTGGGGTCAAGACTGCAACAGGAACAATGCTCTTCATCTCAGAGAAAGTAACAAAGAAACCTAGACGTCACTGAGATCAACTTATCAGCAACGTTAAACATGTACAGAACAAAGGCATTAGAATCTACTGAGCACATGTTAGAATATAGTGACGTGCCTAAAGAGAAAACAATTGAGGAAGTGCTTATCATCACTAATGAAATATGTTCACCACAGACATGGGGAAATGTTATATTCAGACTGTGTTTCAGATTCGGAGGTAGCGAGATAAGGACATGAGCTGTAATACTGAATAGCTTGAAATCAGTTACTTCAGGTTCTATGCATTGTTCAGGGTTGGAAGTTGACAAATGCGTTTTAATAACCCCAAATTTCTGTATAGATTCATTCATTTGTTAGCCACATAACCTGAAAACTGCACCACAGTATTTTTGACGACTAGTGGGTTTAACCAGAGAGGAAACACCAGCTTCTGGTTTGCCACACGCTAACTTTATGCTCAAAACCCTCTAATTACATTTATTAAAATAGTATTTAATGGTGTTTTCTTGTTTTAGTAAGTATCTTATTAGTTTTACTCATATTACGAAAAATAAATGTGATAGTTAAGTAAAGTGTAATCAGCGGTTTACCAGCAATTTGATTTTTATCCCAGCCTTAGCTGGCAGCCTCCAATAAGAAAGCCTTTAACAAATATATAATCTATTTCTATTAAAACCTAATTTTTTTAGATAACTATCCATTAGATAATTAAAAAAATAAATACATTTTTTAAAGTAACCAGAAACTTTGGAACCTGGTAATAAAAAATGGCATGATGGTAATGGTGGATGTTTTAACTGACAGACTCCACCCGAATATTATTTTGAGTGTTGATCTACATGTTCGCATTAACCCAATTCGAAAAAAACTGGATGGATGTTTTTTGCTTTTCTCCGGTCTTTATTTTATTTATTTATTACTATCTATCATTTGGCAATGCTTTGCCTAAGCCACAGCACAGTTAATTCCCCCTCCATACTACCAATTGTAATGAGAATGTTTTCTTGGGGATAATATTCACATGATCTTATAGGTAATAATGAGTGCTTATACGGCTTTTTAATTTTTTATTTATTCAACTGGTCATCAAAATTTTATTACGAAAATAAAATGAATAAAAACGTATACACGTACACATAGGACGGTGTCATTAAGGGTCAGGTGGGCAGTCAGAGGCCTTGCCTGTTTGGTAATTTGGCCCAGCTAATTGTAGTCTAATTGTGGAATCCCTATGGAAAAGGGTATGCAATGGATAAATCAACGGATCCAGTAGCAAAATAACACCAACTTATGCTGTTAGTAGAGCAATTTCGATGTGCAGTTGCCAGTTCAGTTACACCTTCTTTTAGTGACAAAGAAAGACAAAACATAATGATTTTGAAAGGAATGTCCTGCACCAGAGCTCCTTTCTGCTTATTAGCTAATAATACCTTGGAGGAATCAAAGAATCGCTTCAGCCTCCTCTCGCTTTGCCATGCTGGAAGCGATAATTTGCAAAAATATTACTACACCAATTATTGTAACTTTCCTCTCAGCAGAATCAGCTCATGTGCAGGACACCATCCGTCTTCTTTCTCAAATGTGACACCCTGATAGGGGGGTTTTCCATCATCTGTCATGAGTGGTGCACGCAGCTACTCAGTGAGCCCACTGTGGAATCCGGGAAACACATCAATCACAAAATATTCCTCTTTCAGTACAGCGATTCAATGTATGCTCCAGGATCGCCTGGATGTTTTATTTTTATTTTTATTTTTTTAAACTTGGCTTGCAATTACAAATGGAGATGGCATGTATTATTCAGAAGGCAGACTGGACTGCTGTCAAGTGGAGTACTCAAGTTCTCTGAAACTAAGCATCAGACCCTCCTCTGTAGCAGGAAATGGGGACACGGGGTCTCAGGGGTTGGGTTAACTTGTGGGTGTTTTATCTGATATTAATTTCTGTTGTCACCCTAGATTACTGTGTACTGTTTTCCCAGCATTATAAACTTGTTTGTTGTGTCACAATTCTGGCATTCCACCTACATTTCTGGTTGTTATGGACAGTGTGAAAAGTTAAAAATTCTCAGGAATCTTATCAAGAATGCAATAGGAAGGGAAGAAAAGTATGTAGTCACAGCCCATACACTGTGCCTTCGACTGTGCCACTGGAGAACAGCTCATAGCTGAGCTTTCAATCCCTTGCCAGGAAACCCTTTCACACCCACTTGTTCTCAGTCACATTTCTAACACATATAATGAAGGATCATTAAACAGTGCTTCCATTAGTCCACAGATCTCCTTGAGAAACAGTAATAGGTGTCAAAGTATGAATCCAAATATATAATGAACATATTTTATAAATGGCTAAATATGTCTTGTGTTTTTTTATTAGTTTTTTAAATCATTTTTTGATATAAGTATACTGCTGAGACTGAAGAAAATCCCAATTTTTAAAAATCAAACAAGTTAAAACACCCTTTTACCAAACCTTGCCTAACTCTTCCATGCTGATCTCAGATTGACCACTGATTCACCAGTAGCCTTCCAGTAATAATGTGTCATTGTTCCAAAGCAGGAAATTTGCCCATTTACAGTCTTTTGATACTCAGGGAAACCTGGGGAAAACTAGGGTCATCTCTTAAATCTTTGCTGTTGTGACTTGGTTTGACTTCAATTAACTCCTGGGAGAGGACTCCTGGTCGATTGGCAATCTTTATCTTGGTGCTGGCCCTTAGATCTCTATCGCTGCCTGACCTACAGGGAAACTGAGACTCTTTTGATGATAAAGCACAGGAACCCCATGCTATATTTAGTTGCTCTCACCCTCTAACAAAGTAGCAACCCCAATGACAAAGGTGAGCTCCAAAGTTAAACACATTTTGGCAGCTAAATGTCTGTTTTGGTGAATTGTGATGCTTCGTTTAGTTAGTGATTATCTCATATGCCAGTAGGAAGAGGGGGTAAGAGGGTAATTTAATGCTGTGCGGTTAAAGAGATTCCAGTGACCGTTTCCACCAGCTGTTCAATCACTCAGCCCTTTTAATGACATCATAGATGCCTTTGGCCCTGATTCAGCGAAACCAACCTGTCAGGAGTGATCTTGCTGACTATAAGCCTCCAAAGCATTAGGATATATTCGGTGTAGTGCTGATGAGCAAAACCTACTTCCTTTTCTGCCCTGTTGTTATGTGTGTCTTGTATCCTCTGTATATTTAATAACACATGAACAGGGGGCGCAATCGACTCCTAGGAAGGGCAGATCTGGGGGGTGGCTGTCCCACAGCTAAGACGAAAAATGAATGCAATGTTACAGCAATGCGGTAGGAATGCCTGCATGGTTGTTGCTCAGCAGCCCCTTGGTGAGTCACTGTGCATGTTGTCTCTCTGGCAAGGTCTCCATTCAGCTCTGCGTGGTTCACCTCCTCTACAGAGCTGTTCCATTGTGTGGTCCTTTGGGGTTTCTGGTGCAGTACTCTCCGTCATCTGATATTAATTTTTTAGGTTATTTTTATTTTTGTACTTTTTTTATTACTGAAAGACAATAACAAAGCATATACTAAAGAGTTGGCAATGTCAAGAGGAAACTAACACATTTAAATCACAAAGTATTGGGCTAATGGTCTGCATAGACAGGGATGATGGGAACACGAAAATACATCAACATCTACGTGTAAAAAAAAGAAGAAAAAGAAAATGCGACAAGTGATCTCTCAAGTATTTGGCCATGTCATGGATGCTTTCTGGTTGACACGCAGGTTAATTATAGCTGGCTAATTTAGTCGGATAATGCAAATTACCTCTGTAATGAGCAAAACATGGGAGGGTACATGTAAAAACCACATCATCATCTGGAAACAGCTTCAAAAGATATGGATATTGGAACGGTTTGGTAGGACCACAAATTCTCTCTACAGCGTCTTCTACAATGTTGTAGAAACCATTCATGTGGCAAATTACAGTATTCATGAAAATATATATAATTAAGCATTTACACATGCAACCTATTGAGTACATTAATTAAAACACTGGCATAAACCGTTTTAATGTTTTAAAATAAAGAAACATATAATATCCAATACAGATACGCAACATAATTCTGAAATGAACATATGATAATTTCTGCCTATTGCTAACACAAGCGTTATTAAATAAACAAACGACTTTTCTTTTTAATTTGACAATGTATCTACACTATATCCACAGGCTTTCTCTGTGGTTGCATTGTCTTCTCGCTGACTCAAATATTGGTCACCCGAATTATGGTCAGTTTATGAGGTTTATATATCTTTAGTTTAATTCATTTTAACAGAAAGTGAATGGTGTTCTCATTTAAAATGTATTTTTTTACAAATAGATGTTAGGCATGAAATATGAATGGTTTGTTATTGATTTCAATCATGGGGTTAAATCAGAAGAGGGCTGATGAGAGGACAGGATGTAGTGCATTTCCACATTAAATTTAATTTTCCACCAGTCTCTTAATGTCATATTGATTGCTTTACATTGTAAGCTGCTATGATCCTTTATGATTTTATCATTCTTTTTCATATTATTTCGTAGCGATGAAAACTGGTTTAAAACAGGGTAGGTGGGATAGATAATTCACACTCTGTATTATGTTAATTTTAACAATATAACCAGCGTGACTAAAAACAACGGAGGTAGATATATCTTATCTCTCAACATTTCCTTTTACTGCTTTTATAGGCGGAACAAAATAGCGGGTGTAAAGATCCCTTAGATTAGGGGAAATGTGTATATCAAAAGTATTTGATTGCAGATTGCATAACATTTGAAAGGAAACTCATCAGTTGACTGGATAGAGGCAATGTTTACTTCAGGTTTTAACCATCTGATGGAATGACTAGCAATTGCCGTACAGTTGCAAATGAGACCATGCATCGTGTGGAGTAAGATTAATGAGTTTTCTAAATGCAAATGTACATCTTTGGTGATATGTTGGCTGTGAAATTTCCCAAAGGCCAATTCCGTTGAGATGACTTGGTATGTTTGATTTCTGTGAAGTTAGATAGCCTGAATAGTTTTCAATAAAACTTTTCAGAGAGCAGGACCTGAGCAAGCATCACTAGAGATATTTTGGAATGATATTGTTTATTGTGCAAAGATAAATAAAAAAAATGAAATAACAGTAAAATACAGAAAATTACTTCTAAATTACAGATACAGGAGTTTGGGAGTATCTACCTGTCTATTTCAGAGATGGACCCAAGTCAGGGGTGTCTAACTGCCATGAATTCAGCTATCTGTCTTTTATTTTATTTACTTCTTAATGTCAGGGTCCAATTTTCACATAAAAATTTCAAAGACATTTCAAAGATAATACCACCGTATTAATGTTAAAGGCACAAATTTCAGCAGTCAGTGAACTCATATAAAACAATGCTTTTGTAAGCAAAAATGTAATCATTAAAATTCATTTGCTAAAATAAGCTCATCTATGCTAACGTTCATTTTTTTGTTCATTTAGAATATATCGATAGGCTTGAGATTAGATAGATTTGGACATGTAAACCTTCTCTCTGCATGAGTGCATGAGTTCTTCTCTAGTACGGGCAATGGTAAACCATAATCAACTCGATGTGCCAGTTGTTTTTGCATATAACTAATTAAACTAGAGTTGTGCCAATAATCTATATAATTGAATGTTGCAATATCGAAAAATTGGGATACATATTATTAATATTGTCACCATCCATCCAAAACCGCTTTCCTGGTCAGGAATACCAGAGCCGATCCCAGCAGACATGGGGCGCGAGGCAGGGATACACCCACACACACAGCAATTTAGCATGGCCAATTAACCTAACCCACAAGTCTTTGGACAGTGGGAGGAAACCCACACAGACACAGGGAGAACTTGACAACTCCACACAGACAGGCACCTCGAGCCATGACTCAAACCCAGGACCCCTGGCTCTGTGAGGCAGCAGCGCTAACCACCGCACCCCCGTGCCACCCCTAATATTGTCACCATTCCTAACATAAATAAATCTTACGAAATAAATCATGTTTAAATTGTTCTTATTCAGTGCCCCGGACAAATTTGAGGAAGTTTGGAGCCCCATTTCTTTTTGTTTCATTACGTGTCACATTTTTTCCCTGCCCGTTTTCCCCATTGGGATGCCCCCCTCGAAATTGTAGGGGCACCAATTGCTCAATTATATAAACAGAATAAAACTTCCATTCAGTTTTTGAGCTTTACTCCTGCACTATTTTGAAGTTTGGGGAACCCACATAAGGCTTACACTAGAACAGTACGATCATATATAATAAGTCTATAAAAGGACAAAAATGGGACAGCATATTGAAAATATGAGAATATTTAGTTCTTAGAAACCTGGATAATTAAATCCAGTTTTTATTTCTCTTTTCATGTCAAACATGATTTCTCCTATTTATTCAATATGTAAGAATTGTGGGGTGGGATAATTGTTTTCGCTGTTACATTAGCTATATCAAGCCAGCTATGGTTAGTCAGCTAATAACATTCGCAGTGTTCTCAGTTTTTCACTATCTATATCCAATCAAGTGTTTCCTTTGACTTAATGGTTTAACATATTTATTTTTCTTGCTTTGTTATACATTTAAGTATATTTTAAATTTTGACAAATAAATCAATTTCAAAAGATTAAGTTTAAGAAATTATTGTCTCAAATCCTTATGTGACGTTGAAGCCTCAACAATAAAGATATTATCAAATATCGAAATATGTTTCAAAATATCGTCACATTATGAAAAACAGTATCGGCACAACTCTAGTTGAAACTTCTATAATATCTTGAACCAGAAAAGTGACATAAGCATAAGAAGAGTTACACAAACAATTCTGCTGTGTCAATAACAGAGCAGCAACATATCTCGATAATCAATAGTTGCCATATTATTTTTTCAAAAGTGGAACATTTTGTCAGGGCTCTACACTGAGTATTTTTTTTAAGTTTTAAAATTCAGGGGCACAGTCAGAGTACCTTTAACTGTTATTTTATTGTGACTGTAAGAGAGAAAATCGATTCCTCCTAAATACTGATACTGGAATCTCTTTCAGTTTCAGTATTGTCATCGTAAAAATGGAATTAGATGTTTGTTTATGTTGTATGGAACCATGAGAACTATTTCAAAAAGGACAAAATTATCCAATAGTTAAAACAGTAAATTTCAGGTGAATTAACTGCTGAAAAGGCATAACCCCCCCAGGATCTGGCTGGGACCAATGGCTGCCTTCTCATACCGTGATGTGCCACCTGTCTCACTTTTTGAACTGAAAGATGGCAGGAGAGAAAGGGCTGGGAGGGCCCGAAAAAAACATGGAGACAGTGTAGAGGCCTATGTGAAAAAATTAAAGAGGGATTGGAGGGGATGAAGGCGCTAATCCAGGGGAACATGAGAAAACCAGAGGGAACCAGAAAAGATAATTGACCAGGACCTTGTTTGTGGTAATACAAATTTACAAAACTAAAATACTTTCAAGAACCATGTCAAATTTCAAGTTCTGTCAAGGCCTTGAATTTGCCACTTTATAATTCACTGACTTTCTAGGTTTCTAGAACCTTTGTAAACCCTGTAGTGTGGTAACTATCATAAAGTGGCCTGGTGAGATTTTAATGAGGAAGTCATTTTTCAGTGATAATGTGATAGAAGACTTGGGTTGGAAGAGATTAAAATAATGGACACTAGGTAATCATTGTTCCTGATTTGTGCCAGTGGTTATATAACCCGGAATCTGTCTTACTTTCTTTTCCCAGGTGCCATCTGCCCCCTCTGTCAGTGCCTTTACACGTGGTGCATGATAAATGTCTTCTACATGCTCATCCCCCACTCCCCATCTGAATATAGACTCCGGTTGGGTGGGCCTCCTGATCTCTCCGCGTAGCCCTGATGAATGTTCAGCATTTCACCTCTCACCAATCAAAGAACACGGCAGACAAGGATGCTTTATTTTCACAGACATCCGTGAAGCATCATGTAAATGTGGAGATTATAGTCTTGAAGCTAAGAAAACAGGATAGTCTTCAGATATGATTAAGAGGAGGGGGCGGGAGGCACTGAAATGGAAAGGTGGACTTCGGCACGTCTGTTTTGAAACTGTTATTCATCTTCCCTTGGTGACACGCTCACGCATGAAAAGGAGTCGAAAGAGACAAGCACTTGACACGGATAATTTCTGTTGCTCATTCCATTTCTGAGATTTCATAACATTATTTGTAAGGCTACACAAAGGCCACATTAATGTGCACAGCCTGTGCCAAAAAATTACGCCCCACCTAAGTTTAATTTAGATTTTAGTAGAACAATAGAACGTCCAGGCATGCCTGGTCCGGGAGTGTGTCAAACAGTGATCAATCTGGAGCCCCCCCTTTTTTGGCCTTTATTTCTAATTTTATCAACAAAAATACAGAACTGGAAGAAAACACAAACCAACCAAGACAGCGTTTCAGGGAGCAAATTAAAATAGTATTCAGCAAAAAAAAGCTTTTCTTTTATGAAAATTTTTGACCCCTATCTAAAGAAATCTCAGACCATAGGAAATGCGTCTTTGACAGTATATAATATAAATGCATGACAATCTTAATTCTTTGTAACAAGTGAATTGGATTCTGTCAATATTTATTCTTCTTAACTCTGTCATCTTTGACATCTTTTGATGTAGTGATACCAGGTTGAAAGATAATTGATAGAGGGTTTCATCCAAGGTTATGCCGTGTATCAGAGCTGCATTTTCAAACAGCATTATTCACTTTAAAAGAAATGTCACAGCTGCACATTTATTTAAGAAAACAGTTTTCTGTGTTTCACTTTCTGTGAAAAAAAACTTTATCGAGCACAGTCCAAAAACAAATACATACATATATATAGGTTGAAAAAATATGGCCAGCAAAAACTAAGATAATTTACTAAATCCTATCTGCTACTCAACTAGAGATACTTTTTATTTATTGCTTATTGCTTCTTATTTTGTTTTTTATTTAGAGTCTTTTTTTTTTTTTTACCTTTGGAAAAGTAATTGGATTTTGCCAAGCCAACCTCCTCAGCTTCTCATACTCCTCAGCTGCTCTTTCTTACATAGTGGAAAAAAAAAATAAATCTGTTCTGTTATTTAGGAACTGTGTAAATTTATATTACTGTACAGTCCTGGGAATATGTTATGGTGTTTACCAGATGCACAGTAAGGGTAAGTTGCTAAAGCACTTGGCTGCATTCTTGTTTTGCTTTGGTCCGCAGTAGGAAGTCATCATTCTAAGACAGATCAAAATCTAATGCCTTTCCATCACCTGAATGTTATCTGTGGATTAAATGAGAGGCCTGCAATTAGGAGAACAGGTCTTATGCAACTTGATGCATGAAATAACCTTATTTTTAGCAGGAAAATGGGCCCACATCCATGGAAACCTTAGACTTCCGGTAGTAATCTCAGTTTCACAAACCGATTTGTGATTGTTGAATCCATCATGACCTGTTTGATTGTTGTCACATCTTTTTTGTATAATTTGCTGTATTTGCTTTTCTACTTTTGAATTGTTCCGTCAAGGCTACCGTGTAATGTACATGCAAATGAGTTAAGCATGCTTCTATTAATCATATGCTGTGTATCCGTAAGCCATTTTTGCTTGTGTCATGATTACCATATCTTCTGTTAGTAACCCGGCAGCAAGGTTTTTGTAGAGGTGTCAATTCAACCATCTGGATACTTTATTATGCTGTTTATCACAGTGGCTTCCATCTTTGGCTTCTATTATGTTATAGTATAGTTTGTATGTACTATATGAAAATATAGATTACAAGAGCATATGTAATGGCCACAGATTCATTTCCACAAAGGTGTTCATACCCTAAATAAGATTTTGTTTTGGTTAGAGAATGGTTTTGTCAAATTCTTGCAATGGTTATGTCAGATTAAATGGATAAATACCCATCTAAAGATTTATTTAATGCTTCCATATGATCCATATGAAGGTGTGCAGCAGCGCAGAAGAGCCACGTACAACAAAATAGATTTGCCAAAAATCAGCGGCGTTGAGTTTACACAGTAACGTAACACAAACCCCCGAGTGCCTACCCAGTGGGCCAAACCACTGACTATGTGCCAAAGGTATGTCATTTGTAAATTTGCCAGCATTTGTCACAATTATATCAATATATCTTAAAATAATGTTTTTGTTGATCTCATAAGGTGCTATTGGGAATAGTAAAATAAATGATTAAAAAGTACTACCCTGGTTTTGGATTCTCAAATACTCATTGTCATTTTTACTTTACTGACCAGCTAAATTTTTTCATTCAACATAGGTCTATTACCAAGAAGATGGTACTGGTACCATTAGGTCAGCATTTATGAATTTTTCACAGAGATTATGAGCTGAGGCAGAGATGCTTTTTTAAAATAGCCATTCAATCGGAATACCAAGAAAAAAATAGTTCCTTTTTCTGCTGATGTTTTTGACACAATGCCAAACAAATAGCATACTGATTCGGTCTAATCTATAAAAAAAGGGGGGGGGGCATAAAGAATATTGCTGACTGTCATTTTTATTATCGACTTCGACTATTGGCAAACCATTTCCTTACAAATTCACATATCTGGACTTCCCTTCTATATATGTTCAGTACATAAATACATTAATCAGGTTGACTGACTACAGCGACAATAGACAGTAACTACATCCGACTGAAAATGTCACAAGCTTGACCACAACAGTTCGGCCAGACAGGAGCCAACTAAACCAGGGAGTTGACACAATGAGTGCCTGGACAGAAGGGACAAACCTTCATGTGTGATGTAGTGTTCAGCTTGGTGTACCCTGCTTACTTGACAACCCCTAGGAAGAGCCGGTCAACTCGGAGAACTGGGCTGGACTCACTCAGTGTTTTGTGATTTGAGCTTTGAAATTTAACTAATTTGTTAGACGAAGGTCCCCAGGACAGCAGTCAGTACGGCAAGCTAGATTGGTCACTAGAGGGAGCGCTGTGGCTGGAACTGGGGTATCCTGTGAAGAAAACATGCAATTTGAACACCACTGGGGCTGATGTCACATGAATTGTTTTCAAGAGAAGAGAGGGTAAAAAAATAAAAACAGCTAATATAATAATAATAAAGCGAGAGAGAAATACCAGCAAAACTGGATCCCAAAGAACATGGAAGTCTTTGGCCAGCGGGAGGAAACTACAGTTACCAGCATAAAAGGAGAACTCTCTTCCAAACTCTGGGCTGCAAGCACCTGCATTCTCATCATTTATGAATTGATAGTCTTGAATTTATTATTTAAAAGTCCATGTTTGTATATCCTGCAGCAGTACTTAAAGAGATAATCAACATAGTAAAGTATATATTTTTATATTTGCCCTCAAACGTCACCATTAGTACTAGAACATTTCCCCGGCACCCTTATTATTTATGCTTTTGAATTTTCGGAAGAGATATCAGACTGGAAGCCTCAAGGCTTTTCATAGAGTCTTGAAACCACATCTACACCTCCAATGCTAACTGGGCTACAGTCAACCATGTACCCTAAATAAAAATTTATAATTTATATAATAACAGTATGCAAGCATTAGTTAGTATCATTTACAAATACCATTTATTAAATTACTTACAAACTACTTATTTAAAAATATATGTCATATGGCAAAACACACAATATGCTTATAACTAATTTAATTTAATTTAAACATTAATGCTCTATATGTAATTACTCGAATTTGTGATGAATTAAGCTCTGAATGGAACATTGTACATTCCTTTTCACAAATGTTTTGTTCTCCCTCAGGGCTGACGTTTGAAACCTAAGCCCATGCAAACTCTATCCCCTCACCATCACGTTCAATAATTTCATGGAAATGTGATGAAGCAATTTGCATATAAAATTGCATCCGTTGGAGAGTACAAGTCAGTGATTTCATGTCCGGAAAACGACACCATGCAAGTGAGCTGAGGCATGCACTTGATGAGTATTGACAGGGGTTACAAAAATGCAGAGAAAATAGAATAATCTGGCATGTTAATAGGATGCTCTGGAAATACCTATAATCTTCACAGATAACACCTAAATGGATTGGCACATACCAGATGCTTATATTGTAAAAGAAAAGAAAGGCCAGCCAGTCAATTGAAGTTTATAACCTTGTAATACTGGAGTGCACACTGATGAGAGTGCTTGTATTACAGTTTAAATGCACACCTAATTCAATTTTGTATGCTATGTCAAAATAATATACAAACCATGGCTGATTTGGTTAAATTTCAAATATATCAGAGAAACACAAAGTAGCATAAGTTAAAATAAATAAATAAATAATCTTTATTTACCCAAGTGTTAGTGTAGGTTTCCCACAGTTGCTTCCATTTTATACCATGGCCTGAAGATTTGAAAGCAAGGTAGTTTGATAAATGATTTTTTGCCCAGTAACAGTATGGTAGTGTCTCCTGCCCTGTAATGGAGTAGTGTCCCATTCTAGGTGAACTTTTCGTCATGCCCAGTGGCAGCCAAGTTTGGCTTTGCCACACTGCAATGCTGAATTTAAAAAGCACTTACGGAAAATAAAAATATACATATATTATGTTAGTGTCTTACTGAAAAAAACAGGGTGTGAGTAAGGTATATGGGTGTAAATATATCTGTAAATATCTGTATGAATTCATTTGAAATAACCCAGACACCTCCGAAAGGTATGGAGGATATTTCCAGTCAAAACTCAATAAATAAATAAATAAATACTTTGTGAAATAAATGTTTCAATAAATAAATACATGTTGAAATATCCTTTTTATAATAGCAGTTACTTTGAAAAGCACACTTTGAAATGTAAATGTAAATATAGTTTTTTTTCCATTTCAATTTCTATTGTACTGCTACCATTTACATATCAAAGTGCACTGCAGCACTCTGTCAATCCAAACTAGTAGGCGGCATCCTAACAAACGATTGGTTCGCTTTTCTTGTCAGGCGAGAGTTGTTGATTTAGATATTTTGGAAGCCCAATGCAGCGAAGATCGTGTCACACTCCCTGTAAGTATACAGAAGTTGGAGTCAAGTGTATGTTAGCAATGGCGACTAAAGCTATTACTGACATTAGCTTGTTGATTGATTATTTATTATGAAATGACATGAGAAATTAACTAACTGTAAATTATTGGCGTCCAGCTGAGCAAAAAAGAATGAAAAGTTAAATAAGTTAAATAAACTTCCCACTGTTATTGATAAACAATATGGACAAAAGTATTGGGCCACACCTCTTAATCATTGAATTCAGGTGTTCCATTCAGTCCTATTGCCACAGGTATATAAAATCAAGCACCTAGTCACTGCAGTCTGCCTATACAAACATTTGTGAAAGAGTGGGTCGTTCTAAAGAGCTCACTGAATTCGAGTGTGGTACTATAATAGGATGCCACCGTTGCAACAAGTCAGTTCGTGAAATTTCTTCCCTCCTACATATTCCACGATCAACTGTAAGTGGTATTATTGCAAAGAGGAAGCGTTTAGGAACCACAGCAACTCAGCCACGAAGTGGCAGACCACGTAAAGTTACAGAGCGGGGCCGCCGAGTGCTGTGGCGCATAGTGTGTAAAAGTTGCCAACGCTCTGCTGACTCAAAAACTGCAGAGTTCCAAACCTCCTCTGGCATTAACATTAGCACAAAAACTGTGCGCCGGGAGCTTCAAGGCATGGGTTTCCATGGTTGAGCAGCTGTATGCAAGCCTTACATCACCAAGTTCAATGCCAAGCGTCGGATGGAAGGGTGTAAAGCACGCCGCCACTGGGTTTGGCGAATGCCAGGAGAATGTTTCCTGCCTGACTGCATTGTGCTAACTGTAAAGTTTGGTGAAGGAGGAATAATGCTATAGGGTTGTTTTTCTGGGGTTGGCCTAGGCCCCTTAGTTCCACTGAAGGGAAATGTCAATGCCTCAGCTTACCAAGACATTTTAGAAAATTATATGCTTCCAACTTTGTGGAAACAGTTTGGGGAAGGCCCTTT
>JAOVYW010058690.1:0-18497 GCA_025775045.1 Hiodon tergisus | reverse complement strand
AAAAAACATAAGGAAAGCTGAGCTGAAAATTGGAATCTGGCAAGGCTGCTATGCTATTTAAGCCTATAGATCAGAAGCCCTGGGAAGCAGTAATGACGGAGAGGCATCAGTAAATTGGAACTAATTCCGCTCACAGTTGAATGTGTGGAAAAAGCTGTCAGGAAGCGTGAGAAACATCGCTCTGAAATTATGCCTGAAATGAAAGTGTACATATTAAAAGCGAATTTAAGGCAATGCGTGCCTTTGCATAGGAAACTCTAGCAATGCTTGTATTTTTCACTCAGGTGTTCCTCTTGCTCTTTTATACAAGCTCTTTTCTTCGAACGAACTCAAGCAAACCTTTTACTTTCTCTGACATTTTGTATCCTTGAGTTTCTCCAGCACGACAAACACCTGATATAATAACAGTGAGAGCAACTTGAAATGGTTGCTTAGCAACCATTCTCTTTTCAGCAAACACTGACTTTTGATTTACATTTTATAAAACCAAGGACCTAGTGTGTCTTCGTCTCTAGTTCAATGCGTGTTTCCAAAAATGTATCCAAAGCGTTACTTTGTCTTGTTTATTGAAAATATGTGTTGCCTTTATTTTAAATGGCACACTGTCCAATGTTGCTTTCAGTGACCATTCCCACAGAGAAGAACATGCTTTTTGAGAGCCATCTGCATATCTAGCTGGCAAGCTTAATAATGATACATACACTAATTGGTAGAGATATTTTTAAATAAAATATTATGCGCAGGCTAATTTAGAGGCAGGAAAGAAAAAAATTACATTTAGTCTATATACAAACAGACAGTACTGGTAAGAAGGCTACGTGCGACAGCTTTCCTATAAAGGTCATTCTAGTACCACAGCAATAAGCACAGACTTCAACCTTAGGGGTTTGACGCAAACACCAGAGGGCAAACTGAAATTTGACGAGGGCTGCCACCACATTTCTGTCTAAGTGCCTGCTAACAGAGTCCATTTGAACTCCCCTCACAGATGTTAAACTTTTGAATTGCTGAGTGTCAGGGTAACTGTGACCTTCAATGACCTTTGATTGTCAAGCAAAAACACCTGACTGATGATGACTAAACTCTGACAGCTTTGTTTGCCTCCTCTCCCCACACATACACACATCAACACACACTAGAGAACGGGGTGGTAATAAAAGCATAACCACCCTTAAATTTATAATACCAGTGGAATTAGCTTTTAAACTATTTCAATCGACATAACGAAAGAAAGGAAAAAAGATTAGATGAGAATTACAGTGATGTTCCCAGATCTCAGCACAGCCTGTGTGAACAAAACGTGTTAATGCTAAACAACCAGTGAAATCATGTAAGTTTCATAGTCAATTGGAAATTTCAGAATGGATGAGCATTTGAAGTCCCTTCAAAAATTCCGTAATTCAAATTTTGTTGGTTATTCTCATGTCTTCTTATTGTCTCTTTCTATGGTTCACATGCACATGTAAGGAACTCCCTGTATGGCCCACGGGTGGACCCAGCAGGCTCTGAGGTACCAGCAGTGTAAAGTATCAGCAATTGATTATGGGTGCCTAGATGCTGTCTCTAACTGTGTGGTGTGAATCAGTCTAGATAAGAAACATACCATTTCATAACATAAACTGAAATAAAATGGAACTTAACGCTGTTCTCTTTGTAAACACTTACTTTCAGAGGGGTATCTGCATGAATACGGATAAAGACTTGTGCAAAACTTGAACTGAGACCAAAATTGCACTGTACAGTGTTATTTCAGCATAGCAACTAACAATGCACTCCCGCTCTGCACAAGTGGATTTCTTTTAGTGCTTCAAATGACCGTTCTCAGCAGTTGTGCTAAACCTCTGCTCAAAGGTACAACAGATGATATTTACCTGAAATTAAGTTTATAGTTACCTTCCAGTTCAAGGGTTAGGGTCCTATTATTATATTATAGGGTCACCATATTGCCTTCTATCCATAAACAGCGAACAAAGTCCACCAGCAAATCAAATGCATTTCCTTTTCTGATATCACCACATAATAAGCAACAGTGCAAAAATACAGGGCAGTGAAAGCAGTTTTATTTAATTTTCCCCCCCATAGAGTCTTCTCCCTAAATCAAGTGGGTAAACAACACATCTTTATTTGTTGACCAAATGCATTTCGAATCAAAGGTCATTCTTTAAGAGCCATGTGTGACCTCTAACAGACGGAGTTCATGTGCCAAAGCGAAGGCTTCTTTCTTTGTTTGGAGAGCCTGCTGGTGGCCCTTTAGCGATCTGAATTTCCTTATAACCTGACCCAATGCACATTACAGCGACTTCATCAACAAGATCAACAATCTTTTCAATCTCCCGCTTTCCACCTCCAGAGTATACTATAAATTTAGGAAATGAACGAGCTTCAAAACGTTTCTTTTGGATAGTCTGTTCATTTGTTGATGGTTACTGTGTCCAGGAGTGCATTTCTGCCTGATGGAATACGTGGATAAGTTTATGTGACCAGAGCCACTCTGGATGCTGGTAAAACCAGGTCACTGTAGAAAAGGAACAAAATCCTCTGGTTTGAAACACTTCTAAATAACGTGCTTCCATCATTACTGTCACTGCCTCATCCTGTGTTTTAGAAGGTGAATGCTTGGGGTGAGATTAATATACCTAGGAGACACAGGATATGTCGACCATACTCACATACTTTTAATCTATTTTATTCCTGTCACAAGCTGCAAATGCACCAACGCAAACACAAACTCATGCACAGCTCCAAATAAACATGATTTTTATCAACAAGAACTCACCCCAACTAAGGCTAACTGCAGGGTTTATATGGCAAACAGAAAACCAAATGGGGAGGTGCTGGGTCAATGGAAACGGAAGTGAATCAAACAAGTGCACATGGGTCTGTGGAATGTTAATTGAATGATTGACAAGAGCTAGAAGTTGACAGAAAGCAAAGAGTGAAGGCAGACTGTGACACTTCCCGTGTGGCTTGTACTCCATCTGTGACATGCTTCAGCTCAGAGCCAAATCATTGGGCAGTAGAAATACTGCCTATTATTTTAATAACACAGAGACATACTAATGTTTGTTTAGACCCTTATCCTATAGATAGCTGGAAAGAGAAGAAAAGCTCTCACCAAATAAGAAATGTATGTCATCTAACGCAATAGTTGTTTTTGCCATAATCCAGAGCTCCCCATTCCGGACAATTAAATTCCTACTTCTTAAACTAAGCCGATTAGACAACATTCAAGATCTGCTTAATGTAATTGTGTCTCTTTTACCAAACACACGTTTCTAACTGAATAGATTTTTTCTTTTTCCCCGAAAAAGAGAGAATAAAATCACCAATTCTAAGTACTGAAATAAATATGCGACTTTTACCATAATCGGTCATCATCAGAGATTAAAGTAATACCGCACGTATGGTTTATGGAGACAATCAAATTCCGATTAAACTGGACCATACCCGCCACCCCCTCAGGCATCAGTGCCCAGCCTAAAGGGACACAGAGCATATACTGAACTCCAATGGCGAGGTAAAATCTTGCTGAGAGTTTTTCTCTTATAATGTATTTCTTTATTTATCGCTTATTTCTCAATGATTGATTGATGACAGATGTTGTGCGTATACGCCGATTAGTTCAATTAAAATATAATCAGTAGATTAAAAAAATGAAAAGTAATTAAGCCAAAATGAGCAGCTTGGAGGAACTAGGGGGCCCTGCCAATGACCTGCTGGTTTTACGAGATCTTCTTACCTTTTGTTAATATGTTTTTTAATTCAGCTGTCAGTTGTCAGAGTATAACTTCTGCTGGAAAATTAATTTTTCATCAGCGTCAGCCTTAACACTTTTGATATTCAAAGGGAAACTTTTCTGTCACTTCTTGAATCTGTTAAACAAAGATTTTTCAACCATGAGCATGGATGCCACGCTGTCTATAACACGTAATAAATTCAGACATTTCAAGTCCAAACAAGGGCAGCAAGATTGACTTAATTCTCCGTTCTAATGTGACAGATAATCCAAGGATTTAAGCGGCATTTGGTCAAGTTATTTTTGTCTTTCGTAATGCAGTCATCCCAATGCACTGTGCTTCACCTCCAAAACAACTGGTATTGTTTCAGTCCAGCAGTCTGTAAATGGACACCAGAAAGAATGTCAGATATGTCAATCTACCCTTCCCATGGATGGTGTTATATTTAGTACCTTTTCCCGTTAGATGGAGTAGCCCAGCCAATCATGGGGTCTTCATCCAGACTAAATAAGGCATTATTCAGCTAGGCCCGAAAAGAGTGAAAATAATGATTCTATTAAAAATCAAATCACTTTTATATCGATTACATTTTAAACAAAGGCTATAAAAAGGAGTGATTCACACAAACGTCTCACATAGCATGCAATAAAATAAAATGCAACTAACGAGCGACTGGACTTTATATTCAAGTTATGTAATCAGAATTTTTCACTTATTTTAAATTCTTTAAAAAAAAGAAAAAATTACACTATTTCTGTTCCATAATATGCTGAGCTATAAATGTATCCTGCACAAATGTCTTCTGTTTGCCTGTTCGGAAATGAGCACATTAATACCAGCCGTTGGTTCAGCTGAGTCTTATGGCAGAGAACTGTCAAATTGCCTCTTCACACTGGGTCTACTCCGTACATCACAATCAGACCTGTGTGTCCTCATTCCTGTAGCTTATATTAAAAACAAATAACTCTCTGCAGCCACATAGTTTATCAGTCTTTGAGGAGCACTTAGTTTATTTGAAAAGTTGGTTACCTTGGGAAATTACGATCAAAGCAGACCGAGCAATTAAGCAATACTATGGTATAATGAGATTTGATTTGGCTTTCAAACTGATCTGTTTGAACCAGTTACAGAGCACACATCAAATGCATGCAGATTTGAGTAGTTTTTTTTATTTATTTACTATCTTACTTAGTTTGAGCTATGAAATAAGAAAATGGCCATAATAAGACATATTTTCAGAGCCAATAAAACTGTACTTTCCAAATTATAATATTTTATTTGTAATAGTTCAAATAGGAAACGATTCTAAATGTACTGACTTAAGTGCTGCCTCTGTGTGTTCTATCCACAATATCCCAAAGGCTACCTGTGAGCCAGAACTTTCAGGTCACCAAATGTCAGCATAAATAGACAGTGAGGACACTCTAAAGAAATGTCGGGAGCTGTTTTGCTTGGATTAGAGGCCGGGGCAAACACCAATCAGGCCCGTCTGGGGAAAATAAATACATAAATAAATAAAAGAGCAGGAGAGCTTTGCGAGACCACCCCCCCCTTATAAGCCTGTGTGCTGGGGGGGGGGGGGTAAACAGGTACAACAGATTCATACCCACGCTCTGATGGGTTACATGAGCTGCATCAGAAAATAGACCAGCCAAACAGCAGAAGCTGGAGGCGGTGGGGCAGAGTTAGGAAGCCTCGAAGCCAGGGCTTGACTAACATGGAAACTTCCTAATCTCCCACTCCCGAGTTCCAGGCATGGCCTGGGGGACACAGGACTCATTCTTATTCTTAGCAGAGGCGGATGTGTGGCCGAGGTGGTGGGAGGGCTGGGGAGGGAGACTCCTGGCCTTTTCAGGCTTTCATCGCCCCACCATTGTTTTGAGCAGAGGCCACACAATGCAAGAGAGGAAGCTTATTAGTGGTGAGAAAATCTGCCGTTTGAGATATAGTAGTCAATAACAACACATGGTCAACATGGTCTAAACACATTAATTAATATATATGATTATATACGACTTTAAACAAGAATAATATAGTAGAGGTCCCCAAAGGGCTATCATTAGAAATTTATATTCATTCCCTAATCAAAATACTAAAACATTATTTAGTCATATATACAATGCCTTGCAAAGGTATTCAGACCCCTGACCAATGATCTCATATAATTGAATTACAAATGGTGGATTACAATTTCCTTCAGGGAAATTAAGGTGACATTGGTAAGGTGACATTTGTTTCATGTTGGGAATTTTTTTTTACAACAAATACAAAAAGCGAAAAGCGTTGCTGTAAGTATTCAGCCCCCACACGTTAATCTTTGACAAGGTGCTGAAATAACAGCTGTAAGTCTTTCGGGGTGGGTTTGCACCACACATTAAGCTTTTTGTCCAGAACACAGAGCACTATCGCGGTCTCATCTGAACACAAAACTGTTTCCCACATCGCAGCTGTGTCACTGTCATGGCTTTCTGGCTAAATCCAGACGTGCTTTCAGATGGAGGTTTTTTTTTTTTTTTTTCCAACTGGCCAGTTTTGTGGAGCTCTTGGTATGTGACTGGTGCACCATTACTCCACACAGCCACTGAACTCCATAGCTTCTTCAAAGTGACTGTTGGCCTCTCTGTGGCTTCTCTCACAAGTCCCTTTCTTGTTTGAGTGTTGAGTTTTGAGGGACATCATGTTCTTGGCACCGCCTCAGTGGTGTGATGCAGCTTCAACGCCCTGATAATTGATCCAACTGTGCTCACAGGGATATCCAAGCACTTGGATATTCTTTTGTACCGTTTTCCTCTAACTTATCTCTAACTTCTGTGGGATGCTTTTTTGCCTTCCTTCAGATTCACAGCCTGACCAATGATCCTTCAACCAGAAAATGTGACAGCAACTGCAATGGTTCACAGGTGGATGCCTGGTAATTGTGTCCCTTTGTCTTTGTTAAAACCTTTTCTTCCATCTTTTTAAACTGGGAGCTTCTACAGCACAGGGGTTGAATACTTCTGAAAGCAACAGATTTCTGTTCTTTATATGTCAAACAAACATGTCCACACATAAATCTAGTGTCACCTTATTTATTTTGAGTTTCAGTGCTTTAAATTAATTCATATATATATATATATATATATATATATATAAACAATAATTCAAAAAAATATTAAGAAATTATATGTATTTATTTTTCACCAAGTATTTCTCAATATTTGCTGCTCTTTGAAATGTAAAGTTTTGGCCTCATCAACTTTCTGGCAAACCTGCTTTTGTGAATATGGATTTTTAGACACAGATTACATTTATAATGAATGAGGTTGAATGTTGTTGATGACCAAAGCATTATCTAACAACCTTTTCTTTCTTTTTTTCCCTGATTGGGGATCCCGCTCTTCTCTCGTCATAACTGTGTCGTTCTCTGGATTTTTTCTTGTGTTTTTGATCTGTGCAAAATATTGTCAAACAAAACGTCGGCAACACTGTTTGATGTTCCAGATTCATTACTTAAAAAATGAAAACTACGTTCATTAGTCCATCTAAACTCTATTAGCTTGAAGTTCATGCATTTGCCCAGTTTTTAAGAATTCATGGTGTTGCCAATGCTCAGCATAATTGTAGGCTGTGGTATACCAAGACACAAACCTATTTCAGTCCAGGACAATAATCATAGATCAAGATCACGAGCCAGATCCGGTATCGCCATGTCTCTTTGCTTTTAAATTCAGTAATGGAAAAAAACAACAACAATTTAAGCCTATTCACTATAGCTTAGCTATAATTATGATTTGATCAATATAAAGACATCTTATGTTATCACTACCATAGCCCATGGGTAAGGTGTGGAAGCGGTAAGATTGGTCCCCTCTGATCCGGTTGCTTTCAAGCCAAACATCATTTTACACTCTGTGGACGACACAGTCCACAAACAAGTTCAGTGTCACTGCCAGCCTGCAGGCGCCCAGGAGTTTGACAAGAGACACTGGTTAGTGCCGAGCCAAGAGAAGCAATTTGTCTCCCACTGTGCTCTCCTGGTCACAAACTGCAAATTACATGCCCTGGATTCGAACCTGCAAAATGCAGACCACAAAGTTCTGTGCTTTAGGTAGGAACCTTTTTTTTAAGACTGAGCCACTCACAAGGCCAGTTTACTTGAGCATAAGATGTTCTTGTGACATTCAAAACTCAGCTATAACATCCATAAAGTCAGTTTGCTTTACAATTCAATACAGAACCATGCATAAAAAGGTGTCCAATGTGATCATGTTTTTAAAATTTAATTAGGTTACCTTTCATTCATATCCTTATCCCTGGACCCTGTAAAGTAGGTAAGTAAGCCAAGTAATGTTTGATATAAAGTTGTCTTTCCAAATAAATAATTTTGAATAACAAATAAGCTCAAATGACGATACGCAGTTCAACATATTTACATAATTTTCCATAATGTTTTTACATTTACTAAAACATGAGAACAAAAATGCAAAACTGCCTTCTGTTTCACAGGTTGAAAATATTTTCGTGACAATCCAAATTATCATGGTTTATAGACACCAAAGTAACGGTAATCAACAACAGACCCTGCATTCACTAGATCAGAATGGCAGTTTTACCACAGTGCAGAAACCTTAAAGCAGTCAAAAATTTACATTTAAAAGTGATTCAAAGAAACCGGGCCTTGATCAAAAAAAAAAAAATAATTCCATTTTTTTTTAATTATCAAAATTTCAGTGGATCAACAACCAGTTCCAACTGAGTTCAAATGTAAAGGGGAAACCGTTCTGAAAATGGACTCCTTCTATTATCTTTCTCAAATTCTATACTATATTATGTTTTGATTAATTTTGAATTGGTTGCTTTGCATCAGTAGACTGTGAAATGTATTTTCTTTTAATACATTTTCTTGCATTGTATTTAGAGCGCGAGACTGCAAAAAAATAAACAGTCTAAAGTGAGATGCATAATTAAAAACTATGCTAAAAAAGTTGCTTTGCCCTTCATACTTTCTCATTCATACATTTAATTACATTGTTTACAGAGGCCTAGGGTTTTCATCTCTATAAAAGGCAAGTGCATACGCTTTATTGATTCAGTAGAACATCACCTACTAATACTTAGTGTGTGAAAATTGCATTAAAACATTATTCCATTTAAACAAAATAAGATGATCTTGTTTCAGAAATACATAAAACTGTTACTTGTTAATTCAGCCTAATCTTGAGTTGCTTTCTACTTTGTTTCTGGTTTATGAATACTTTATCATTAAAAAATTAACATGTAACCAATTTTTTCCCTGCAACTTGACATATAATAGTCACGCCGAAAGTTGGGTCTTTTTTAATCTGGAAAAAAAAATAATAGTCATTAATGGTTTTGTTTGAATTGCATGTGTACTGTAATAAGCTTTTGCATGTGTAGAATCCCTATTTCATTATAAATGTAGAATCTAGCAGTAATAAATGATGAATGCTGTGGCATGTAAAACCTTGCTTTCTTTCAGTTGAACTGCGGTGTGTTGGAGGGTATACCGAAATAACTTTAAAAAAGGCAAACTAACCCAATAAAGGCACTAAATCCAGTTTAGAAAGTGATAATGCAACTAAGGATTACAACGAATAAAATGAGTTTAGCCTGGAAGGCACTGCAGTGGAACTTTCAGCAGGTCATGCGTCAATCATTCAGAGGTGCATTCCATTGCCCGAGAGAACCAGTCCATCTCCTGGGACTCTAAGTCATCCCCCAGAACAATTGGGAAATGTGGCCGGAGCCTAATGTCTTTTATTAGATCATGGTTGCTTTAACACACAGCAAACATTCTGTCTTGGCCCCAGTGACCCCTGCAACGTACAGAGCCTTCAGCTGCCAGCAACTACTCTGGCCTACGGGAATACCATCAGCCCCGTTTCCACTCTTATCTCCAGGTTTAAGAGCGTTCCAAGCAACTGCCCAATCTGCTAATGAGAAAGAGACCAACCCAGTCCAATATTTTATGATCCTACAGTCTTTCAATCACAAAATACCACCTTACTATGAAATGTAGACATTGTGCGTTAATGTATATTGTTATAACGAGAGATACTCATCTTTTGCTATTTCTGATGCATACACACACAACAAAAAGCAGTGAAAACAGTCCAAAACCTCACACTTCAACTCCATGCAAACTCGGGATTTCCATCACCCCTGCCAGTTGGCTAATGGTGGAGTAAAATGGTCACATTCCCCACTTTAAAACGTGTTGTTTTGGAGCATTTTATTAACTTTTCCTTATTATACTTTATTGCCTTCTTCACTGACCAATAGGATGCCCCATAATAATGCAAAATTCAGGATTCATATAATATTCATGAAGGCACAATTGCAGTTTCCCCTAAAATAGGCAGTGTTTCCAAGAGAATAACCCATGAAGGTCAGAGTACCACATCATGGCAGTCAGAGTGGAGTCATGATAGGAATCATGTTGAATTTCTATGGCTTTGTTCCACCTGGAACCTTCCTGTATCCAGCAGATTCGAGGAATCCTCATTTGCCAGTCAGACTCTTCATCCTATTAAATAGGTCCAAAATCCAAAAACCTGACTGTATTGGAGGCAGATCCGGATTAAATATTCATACTGCTGGCGTGCCCTTAAGTATAGCTTCCATGCATTTTTAACTGTATACATGAATAAAATGTTAAATATCATCTATGCTAGTTTCTCTGCATGATTTTCCGGTAATAAACTCGATTTTAAATTATTTTAAATTTTAAACAATTATTTTTAACATAACTGAATATTATTGTTATTGTCCAGATTTATCTAGAGGCTGAATCTGATATTTCTTAAAATATTTCAAATTATAAAAATTACTTCATGAACTAATTTAAGTAATTACAGGGGCAGTACTAGGGCAATCTATTGAATCAATACATAATACAGTTATTGAAATAGAAGGCAAAAAGTCTCACTGATTATATTGTAGTAGAAACGGCTTGCTTTCTGTTTGACAAGTTGAATGCTTTAAGTATGGCTAACATTGTTGAAAATTTGTGAGTTTCTGGACACAACAGTATGTGTGCTTGACTGAGGTTTGATTAAATTCGGTATTAGAAAAAACTTAGTCTAGTTTAGTCTGTTTCTTTATGCATATACATCAGGCTTTATGATTTAATTTGTGTTGCATACTGAGTATTTTCAATGTGAAACTAAGAAGCAGGCATTTTCCATTAGATAATAAATATTTATAAATCCAGTGCTCAATGCAATCATTATAATACATGAATTGTTTGAGCCTGCACTCACTGTTCACCCATCTAAAAGCATTTCACACTTTTATTCCTAAACACATGCAATGAATCTTTTAAGTCAAAGGTAATTTTCCACATAAATAACTGCCAGTGGAAATGTGAATTTACAGTAGTGACATAATCCAAACCAGCATATACCAAATCAAAACTTTGCTAACCTGCTAATCTCACTGTCACGGTTCACCTTCACCTCTTCTGTTACTCAGTCACGTTTTTTTTCAGTCACCTAATTAATCAATTAACATTCCACTAACCCATGTGCACTGTTTTGTGTATTCTTTGTTTTCATTCGCCCTGCACCTCCCAATTTGGTTTCTATTTGCTTTATAACTCTGTCACTAAGGTTTTGTTGCTGGGATTTGTTGTTATTTTAGACCAGTGGGCCATGTTGGGCTGTGGTCATAATGGTGCTGGTGTCCTGCTAGTGCGTCACACTACTTTGCAGAATTGTTTTTAATAGCTCTTTATTTTTTGGAGTAGGTGAAAGAAGATGCTTACAAAATGAACTGCAATTTTATGCTTTTATGCAATTAGTGGATAGTAAGGACTTTGATTGGGCCCATGCCATAATTTAATGAATAAGATGCTAAGGTGACTCAACTTTTGTTATTAGTTAAAAATAAAAAAATGCATTTATTAATATTTAATTTAGCTTAAATTGCTAAAAATTAACATTTTAAACCATGAGGAAGTGTAACTTTGAACATGTGAGGTTACCTCAGATCAAATGCTTGATTAGCTCATAAAATTCAGAAGCATTGTTGCCGTTTAGCCTACTGCTTTTACCAAGCCAGACTACCAGAAACCCAGAAGAACCAAGGGGACAACTAAAATGGCTGGGACCAAATAAAACATTTTCAGGTGGAGAAATGTTAGTTGGTTCCAGGATTAACTGATTTCCAATCTATCAAGGGTTTTATTTGGTCCTGGCTTTTGTTCCACTGCAGTGATCCCAAAACTAATATAAGAAACTCCTAGGGCTGAAAAATATTATGCCATGATACAGGTTGCAAAGTTGTCAAAAGCTATCACAAATGTATGCAAACCTGTAAATAGTGCACAGATATGTTAAAGTTTAATACAATGATTCATTTGTTTTTCTATGGGGTTGGGTATATTGGTATATCGCTGTAAAATTTGCCCTGTCTCTAAGTATGTTACTGTGGCTGTTTGTCTACTGCCCTGAGATGGACTAGGTTCCCTTCCTGGGTATACCCTGCCTGAGTATATTCATCTCTGACGCCAAATAGAAAACTTAGAATGACAAATAACAAACAGCAGTTCATGTACTTATCCTTGTAAATATCCTTGTAAAAAATGAGTTTTTGCCATTCTGTCTAAATGCTCCGTTGCTAGTTTTCAGAGAGTGTCTGCATTAGGCAGCGTAAGCTGGGATTTTAGTTATATTTCAGCCCAGTGCAATGGCATATGCAATGATAAGGAGCCTCAAACTAAGGCTGGGGCCATATCTAAACATTGACAACCCACTAGTCACCTTTAATAAAAATGTATTCAATAAAGTTCTCTTTTTAGCAGTGGAAGAAATAAGATACTGACAAAAAAATTTAAATTATATTAAATACAGTTTATTAAATGCGATTAGCTGGTTGTCAAAGTTTTGATCTGGTCCCAGCCTAAAGAAATAACGAAAGCCACTATAAATGTCTATGGACATTTCATGTTTAGTAACAGGTAACAGCTACTTCCTAGAGGAGCGCACCCCCTTTGCCTTATAAAACAAAATAACTCAATCAGTAAGTATTTTGTTGCTCCAAGCAAAAACCACCCCCCCAATAAAGTCACCCATGATCCACAGCGAACAAATTGTCTGCATGCTATCTGCATACTCGTTTTTTCTACAGAATTTTCTAAACTGTATTAAATTCTTGGACAAGGTGAGGATGAATTCACAATCACACACAATGGTTAAAAAAGGGCATGCAAAAAAAAATAGGTAAATAAAAAAAATTAAGAATATATACAGTTCAGCGATGGCCTGGCGTCCCATCCTGGGTGTGTCCCTGCCGTGCGCCCTATGCCTGCTGAGATTGGCTCCAGCATCCCCGCGACCCTCAACAGGATAAGCGGTTTCGAAAATGGATAGATATATACAGCTGTAGTAAAGTGTAAAGTGTCTTGAGGCTCCTAAAAGTCTTCAGCCTCCTAAAATACCAGAGTTTGTGGGTTTAGAGAGAAATAAAGAAATGGAGAGAGACAAGGACAGAGTTAAAGGCACAGATGGAAAAGCTTTTCCTGGGACTTCTATATAAACATAATTTCAAATAAAATTAAAATCTAACCGAATGACTTAGTGATGTCGACACACACAAACACAATACACAATATTGCATTAATAGCTATTTCAATGCATTTATTTAGGCTTTGTATTTTTCACGCAAACACAATATTTAACTGGCACTTATATATATATATTTTTAAATGTATTCCTTCTATTCAGACATAGCATTTTAGAATAATTAGCCTGCCCAAGATTATTTAAAGAGATTTGGGAGCACTTTTAAGTAACTGATAGCAGCTGATTACAATACCCCATTGTGCCATAATAGGCCAGCAGATCTATTTTAAGTTTCTTCCTTTTATAGTAAGTCATGGCACTGGTGTGTCTAGCTGATAGCCCCTCCCTTTCTGAGGACGACATAAAAGCTTCAGCTCTCCCATTTGTGCCTTAAACTGCCATCTCTCCACTCTTCTTTCTCTCTAAAACCACAAACCCCTGCTCTTTTAGGAGGCTCAAGACCCTTGCACCATGCCCCCCAAGAAAATTGAACCGAAGAAACCAGAACCAAAGAAGCCTGAGCCGAAAAAGGAGGCGGCGCCAGTGGCCAAGCAAGCGGCAGCGCCCGAGCCTCAGCCTGAGGTCCCCAAGGAGCCATCCTTTGACCCCAAGAGCATCACCATTGAATACACACATGACCAGATCGAGGAGTTTAAGGAGGCCTTCACTCTTTTCGATCGAACCACCAAGGGGGAGATGAAGATCACCTATGCCCAGTGCGGGGACGTGATGCGGGCACTGGGCCAGAACCCCACCAACGCCGATGTGCTGAAGGTGTTGGGCAAGCCCCGGCCCGAGGAGATGCAGAGCACACTGCTGGACTTTGACACCTTCCTGCCTATGCTGCAGCACATCTCACGCATCAAGGACCAGGGCAGCTATGAGGACTTTGTGGAGGGGCTCCGGGTGTTCGACAAGGAGGGAAACGGCACAGTCATGGGGGCGGAGCTGCGGCATGTCCTGGCCACGCTGGGGGAGAGAATGTCGGAGGACGAGGTGGACCGACTCATGGCTGGGCAGGAGGATGCCAACGGCTGCATCAACTACGCCTCCTTCGTCAAACACATCCTGTCTGGGTGAGCGGGACATTATCGAAGGACTTTGATTTCCATTTGCCTATAGCAATATACTTTTTTTTCTCTGCACCCCGCTACCAACTTGCACCAGTTCCAGCACCTGTTTCCAAAGCTCTTCGACTGAAGGAAGACCAACAAATATTTGAGTAATTTTGAAATTGAGAGCAGCTGACTACAATTGTGATTTCAACACAGTCCTTACTAACTTGAAACACTTATGGTACTTTTTCTCTGCACCACTAATAAATACTCCGTTTAATATCAGAAATAAAGGTATTAAAGCCGTTTAATCTTGTGTTTATTTAATCTTATGGTTCATAAGAATCCTAAGTTCATAAGAGTTATTTCCTATAATTTAATTTCAGAACGAAATGTCAGTAGCTACATTATTTGTTTCTATATATAACACAATCCCAAACTATTTTTGCAAAAGATAATTTAGATCCCCCTTGAAAGGAGGAGAGCTGATATGTAAGTAGGCGACGGGGGAGAACCGACATATTTGTTATTCAAACAAAGCTTTACACTCAAACTGGACACATCCAATGAAGTCATTAATATCCTAGCAGGATATAGCACTTGAGGGTGTTAAGGTCATCAATATCTGAAGGATAAATAAAAAGCTGCAACATTACAAATTCCTTCACTAAAAACTTTATGAGTTATGTATCTTGAGTCATCAATTTAAAACCATTTCAGCTGAAGCCCTCATGCAACACCAATACATGACACCGATAATTAAGTTTTCCCCTGGTTGCGTGTTTTGACAGGGATTTGACACTTTAGGTAAGGCTGTAAATACTTTCATAAAATGTATTTAAAATCTTCAGATAAAAATATGTTTTCTGCCGACCACAACAAACCAGAAGTGTGTCTCAGAACTTTGTTAACAGGAAGTTTGAAGATAATTTGAACAGTGTCATGAATATGAATCTTTCTCGGCAATAAGAAGAGTGAATTTTTTTATTTTAAATTCGCCCATTTATTTAGCTGGTTCCCTTTCAATCATTTATTTGATGGGGTGTCGCGTTTCTGGGTGGTCCTGACAAGCCCCCTTACTCTGGGTTCACACCCACAGGTGCAGATGACCCGACCCCACAACACTGCATGATGAACATAAATTCCACATTCTTTGACACCCTCATCATGTGGAGTGGATTTGAGTGTGTGCAGTCTGGCCCTAAATCTGGCCAAGAAGTATCTAATCTCTTTAGAACCTGCCTCAGGATCATAATGAATCAGTACTTTGTTCTCACGCATATTTTTCATGAATGGCAGAATGGTACTTTTGAATTCCTGCATAATAAATTTACTTGGCCTGAACGTCCATCCGGTTTGTTATAATTTTTTTAATAACTGAGAGGGCTGTAAATGCAGGAAGGAAGATCAATGCTATGCAATGACATAGACAGAGATAGATGCAGTTTGAAAGAATAAAGAAAAAAAACATACTACCTAACAGTGAAGGCGCTGAGCTAGGCTAGTTCTTTGACGCAAAGCAGATCCAGTGAGGCATATCATTCATTTAGCAATGTCCATCCTAATAGGCTAGCTTTAAACTGACATCACAGATTCAGCAACCTAATTGTCTCTTTCTTTAAAACAACAGCTTTTAGAGAGCCTCGTTCACATTTGAAAGCTTAGTCTGTGAGTATAATACATTTTTGTTACATTCTCACCTAAGATCGGGTATAGTTTAAGTTACTTTTTTTGTTGTTGCTGCTTACAGAACTGAGAGTGGTTTCATCGGGATTTACTCATTTACTATATTTCCTCGGGACATTTGGTAATTTGTCCCCAGGAGTCCATCATTTATTAATCCAGCCATACATTAAGGATGCAGTGTGAGTATCATAAAAATACACAGTTGTTTCACACGAGAACATAACTTGCTGTTTTGCATCCATTCTCCTAATTTTCCTGATTTACTTGGCAATAGACATGATCTTCAGAGAGATGGAGAGAATTTTAACTGTATATGTATTCTAATTATTATTATTATTTTAATCTGTTTCAAAGAACAAAATGTAAACTCAATAACTACAGACCCAAATTTATGTAATTACAAAGTAAAGGCTACACTATTCCACTAATATTAACGAGTACGGGGGAGGGAAATGATAATGGAAAAAAAAACACACACATATTGTTCAGAAAGAGAGCATTTCTTCAGTGAAACTAGTGGAGGCAAGCACATGTCACGGTGACTTCCTTTAATATGGGAACTGCACTCCCACACAAAGCCACACACTAGAAGCATCACCTTTAATCCAAATACTACTTCCTCAACTCCTCAAAAAATCTCCTAGTAAGGGCAGAATGTATATTGGTTTAAAGCTACCTTGCATCTTAGAGAAGTTCTGTGTCAAATGAATATCTGATGACATAAATCAGCAAATGCACTTAACATTTTGAGAGGTGGCTGATTTCTTTCACTGACAATGTTGTCATGAATGAAAAACAGATTAAAGTTTGTGCTCATACTTTGTTTGCCAAGGGGTGTTATCCAATTAGCCCAAATTTGTGAGTGAGCGTGGGAGGGGACGGAGGTGGTATTGGTTGTGAGTTAAAGTGGGCCTCATAAAATTATCCCACTTAGCACAGTTTGCGTGCTGCTAGTAAATTAGTTCCACTGCTTCGTTGAATGCAGTCTAGCCATCTGTCTTTGGTAACAAGTAATTCCATTCTCCTCAGTGGCTTTTTGGAGACAACGGTGTCTGTTTACACCTTTAGTGCTTCCTTCCCTATTCCAAGATGTGCCATTGTCAGATTTTTTTTTATTAGCTCACTAGGGGGGCTTTTAATAGTTCACTGGGGGGTACACATATTATAAGACACCATAGATACAGTTTATTTTTTTGCGCTTGCATTCCGAACTCATGCACTTTTACACTCAGCATAGTACAACAACCATTCATATTTATCCGATTGTGGTAATGGAAATAGAATATTTGATTTCATTGTCTTTTAAAAAAAATGCGTTATTCACCCCCCCATCCCCTTCCCCTAGCAAAAAAGTCACACCTCATCGTGGTGTCTCAGACTCCTATTTACTCTGACTGCTGTTAAACTTATAGTTATGTTCTGTCCGATATCTTCAGTCTTGTAGTTATGGATCCATGGTGGGTTTCTCTAAATACTCATCTTTAAAATGTAATTGGTAGTTGCCTTTAATGGTTTTATCCCTAATGCTAATGCATCTTGGCTCATTGCTATGTCTTGCATATGTAATGAATATGAGGAAGCGCGACTGGGCTCCTCCAATCCCTGTCGCGCTTCCAGCCACCCCTCTCTTTTCTGCACTGCAAGCTACACAGCCCCCATGAGAGGTTGGGTGCCGATTGGAGGATATTGAGGCACGCCCCTCATGGCGGTACTGCAGACGGCGGGAAGCCGGTAGGAGACGTTCAACAGTGATAAGCTAAGAGAAGCCCTGTCGATTTAATTTCCCTACTCTTGCCCAGCCGGCACTATGCCAATTATGTGCCACCATGCTCTCCCGGTAATAATCGACTAATGTCACTGTGGCTGGAATCGAACTGGTGAATTCCAGCTCATTGAGCTCAATCTACACTCAGACTGACACCTTTACTGACTGAGGGGTATTATCTGTTGAAAATCCAACAATGTATATGTCAACAGCTGCCTAGTTGACCTGCATGAATCCACCCATTGCAGTACAAATCTTTATTTTCTTCATAATAAAAAGGGACTTAAAATATATTCATACATTCAGGTCAGAACAACCCACCTATAGCATTGCCAGCAGAGGTGTCTCATCTACGTTAAATCTACGTTATTAAAAACCCACAGCAATTCTCATGCACATAAAAATCACAAATCACAAATGTGAAATTAGAGATAGTTACAGTTATATTATTTTCAAATACATTGCTGGCTTAAAATGCTTGTACTTGAAAATAAATGTATTAAAGGTATTTGAAAATGCTTTATATGAGTATTTAAACTTTAGATGTGTGACCCCAGTCTGATTTGATTTGTCAACATATATATATATATATATATATATATATATATAAATATTTTTTTTGAGCCTTAGAACCATCCATAGTTAAAATACAACTCCACGCTCTAGTGCTTGTTTGTCAATCGACTGCTTG